>PVJL010002877.1:76585-177558 GCA_004026885.1 Lyroderma lyra
CCTCTCCCACCCCCTCCCCTTTCTCCCCTCCCTAACCCACTCATCCCCAAATAAACATTAAACTATCGATTGTGTCCATGGGTTATTTGTTTGTTCATTTCTTTTTTTCTTTGCTTTCAGTTTTATATTCCGCATATGAGTGAAATCATGCAGTTCTTTGTTTTTTCTGTCTGGCTTATTTCACTTAGCATGATGATCTAGAATATGTACTGGTTGATGGGAACATTTCAGTAGAGGAGGAATGGGTGAAATACAGGAACAATGAAAAGATGGGCGAGTGTGAAATTGCAAGCACATTTTGAGTGATATAATTTAGATGGGAGGAGGTATGCCTCTTCAACTCTACCTGGAGGTAATGAAAAAAAAAGGGTGTATGGATGTAGTTAGGTTCGTAGGAAGTGAATTCACCTGCTCAGAAATGTGTGGCATGACTTTGCAATACTGAAAATTTTAGGAAATTTGAAAATATTTAAGTTTATCATTGTAGAGAAAGATCAAGCTAATTAGAGAAATCTTAGTAAGATTGCTACTTAGCGTGTGAGCCTAGGTTGAGGCTAGGTTTTTTTGTTTGTTTGTTTGTTTAAGTTATGTGGCAAGATCAGAGGTGAAATTTAGGCATATCCAAGACTAGGTTATTGTCTGATATATGTGATGAAAGGGCAATTAGAAGAGTAGTTGAAGTTCTAGACAATATAAATTCTATAAGGTAGGACTGAGCTAATAGGAAAAAAATTGAGGGGTTACGTAGAATTTGTAATACCTATAAATTCAAAGAACAATAATAGAAAGAATAAATGAAAAAGTAAGCTAGAGGTTATGGTGAAAAACATTTGGAATGAATTGGAGGTAAAATATTTCTTAATGATGGATGTGTGTGATTGGATGAAGTAGACTGTAGAGGGAATACATGCGATAGTACAAAAATGAGAGACCAGGGTGTTAAACAGCTCATCTACATGGACATAGAAGTTACATACTATGATATCAAGGCTTGAAATAAATAGAAGGCCTTGGAGCCAGGTATCTTTGACTTAAATGAATAATTGAATGGGAGACATTTTTGGATACAGTGATAAGATGGGGAGAAGATAGCCTAGTCACTGGTCACAAGTCTCAAATAATCAGGACTTTTAAAAATAATGCAAGCTGGAGTAATAATGCTCTAAAAGCAGTATTGCTGAGATAGTAGGAGATTGATTTCAATTCTAAAATCTGAATGATGGAGGTTTGTAGAAGAATAAATACCTTCCACTTGAGAGGAAAGACAATATGCTTATATGTTGTATTATAGACTGGAATTTACAATGAGTCAGAAATTTATATTTAGTGAGTTGGGGATTTGAATTGATTATGTTGGAAGGAAGCATATTCAGGTCATGACGATATTCAGGTGTGACCTTAATAGTGGATGGCTAAATGAAATAAATGTTTGTGTAGAACGTGAGGGTTAAGAAACTGAGAAACAAGATGTTGGGTAGGTTCTAGAAGGAAGGACACCTTTTCCAGAATGCAGGAAAATACTCTAAGTAGAAAAGAATAGAGTGAACCAACTCAGTAGATAACAGTGACAATGTGGGAGAAAGTGAGAAATTTAGCTAGGCACATATCTCAAAGGAGTGAGGGTATTTTATATTATTATGGGAAGAATAAAGATCTGGTTATAGTAATAGAAGCAAGGATGGTGTTGATCTCATCTCCTTACTCTGAAGTAGGTGAAGAAAAGCCTTAACTTGGAAAAGGATATGCCAACTCCAAGGGACATATTGGTTTTACTTAGGGCAGTCTGTGGAGGAAATTACAATTAATGAGATAATAGAAAATATAGAAGACACGATGGAAGGATTTGAGGTGGAGTGATTTATCTTTGTATATCAGAACTACATATGTAACCAACCACCTGACTACCTTACCCACTTGGACATATCCAAATAATATTGAGCTAAACACATAAAAATTTAAATCATAATCACCTCTTAACATCCCCATCCAATCCTATTCTTCTTTTACAGTATTCCATATCTACCATCAACTCTCAACTGAACTTCTGGAATAGCCTTCTGGTCTATCCTTATGTCATCAATCTTTTCTTCACACTGTGGTCATTTTAAAAACTCAAATGTCTTTTCCATTGCTCTTAGTATGAAAGCAAAATTCTTTAACATGGTATAAAAAGACTGTATCATCCAGCCCCTCATTTTCTCCTGTGCTTTATCTAATAACATTCAGACTAATTTAGCACTTTAGACAAACTAGCCTTATGCTGGTTCACCCTTATCTACCATTTGGTTGTCTGTGCTTTCAGTTCCCTGTTGTCAACTTCAAACCAAAAATATTAAATATGAATTTCATAAGTAAATAATTCACAAATTTTAAATTGTGTGCCATTCTGAGTAGCATGACAAAACATTGGTCCATCCCTCTCTGTCCCACTCTGTCCTGCCCTTGACATAATTCACCCCTTTGTCCAGCATATACATACTGTATACATGTCCCACCCATTCATCTCTTAATAACCATCTTGGTTAGCAGGTCTGTTGCTTATGTGGGCAGAGGGGGCACATTCACATAATTTTTATTATAATACATTGTTTTAACTTCTGTTTTATTGTTATTTATTTTTGTTAACCTCTTAACAAATTAAATTTTATTATAAATATATATGCATAAGAGAAAACATCATATGTAGCGTTTGGTACTATCTGCAGTTTTAGGCATTCACTAGGGTCTTGGAACATAGCCTCTGCAGATAAGGGGGACTACTGTACATCATACTCCTTTTACCATATGTTTGCCATTACTTGTAGTTTCTTGATCCACAATGTTATTGTCTTCCTTCCTTACTCAATTTTTTGCCATGTTAGCTGACATCCGTCAGATCTCAGCTTAAGCATCAGAGAAGATTCATTCAGGTTCCTTTGTCAAAAGTTATTACAACCTAAATACAAAAGAGAAAACAAAACTTCTTGGAGAAAACAGAGGACCATATTTTTATGGCCTTGAGATACAGACAGAGGTGGCATTGTCAATAATGGGAGAAATTATGAACTGTTCAATTAATGGCACTGGGTTAATCGTGTATCTACTTTGGAATAAAAATCAAATTGAACCCCCTACCTACATGATAAATACAAAGAAGTTTCAGGTGGATTAAAGATATGTATTATCTTTTATAAACATAGAATACTTTCATAAATTTGGGAAAACTAATATTTCTTAAAGATGACAATAAATGCTTAACCATAAAAGAGTGAGAAAACTTTACTTAATTAAAATTAGGAACTTCTGTTCATCAATAGACACCTTTAAGAGGGTGCAAAGGCTAGTCACAGACTGGGAGAAAGTATGTAGACTGCCCATATTGGCTACAGGACATATATCCATATACTATATTACACACACACACACACACACACACACACACACATATATATATATATATCACAAATAATGAAAAAAGAGAGAATACTTGAATAAGCACCTCACAAAAATGGATATCCAAATGTTCAGGAAACACATGAAAATATGCTCAATATTATTGCTCATTGGAAAAATCCAAATTAAAATCACAATGAGATATCGCCACATACCCACTAGAATGGCTAAAATTAAAATGACTAAAACTAACAAGAGTTGGTGAGAATGTTTAACAACTGGAAATCTCAGATATTGCTAGTGGAATGCAAAATGGTAAAGCCACTTTAGAACATGGATTGTCAGTAAACACACATCTACACTATTACACAGAGATCATAATCTGAGTGTATGCCCAAAATAAATGATTGGATAGTTCCCAAAAGGACATGTACAATCATATTTATGCTTTTTTATTCATACTAGCTACCAATAGTAGAATATGTAAATAGTGTTACATTCATATAATGATAAACAACAGTACAACATGGATGAGACTCACAACCATAAAGTTCAGAAAAAAGGCCAGATGCAAAAAAAAATAATTTTACAGTAGCTATACAAATAAATACTACTCTATTATAATGAAACTGGCAGAAGTAATCTATGATGATAAAAGTCAGTATAGTGGTTGCCTTTACAGTTGGATGGAAGAAATAGTATTGACTGGAAAGAAGCATGAGGGAAGTTTCTAGAGCTCTAGAAATGTTTTATCTCTTGATCCTGTTGTTGTTTACATGGGTATGTGAACATGTAAACCTCATTAAGATATACATTAAGATTTGTGCACTTTACTATTTGTGTTGTATACCTCTATAAAAATGTTAAGAGAACTCTCAAGAATGTGTCCCTATACATCACTAGAATTCTACTAGAACATGAGATTCATGAACCTAAGGGTCTTGTCCATCTTATTAACAAAATGAATGAATGAGTGAATGTAAAGTGTATATGAAGGCTGAGTAAAAGGAGAGGAAGCCCAGGATATGATGCTAAGAGGGTTTGATAGGACGGATGCTCCCTGCCTATTGTTTTTAAACTTTAGAGAGCAGTGAAATTCATTTGGGACATGAATGTACTTGATTACAAGAAATTTTGATTTAGCAACTCTGGGAGTGGTCTCAAGAATCTGAGGTTTTAGCCACTGACCCAAGTAACTCTGATGCATGTAGTCCAAATTCACACATTTAGAATGATTTTTCTAAATGTGTATGTTGTGGAAATAATATAAAGAAGTCATGGAGGAATAACTGCACTCCCCAAACCCTCCCCACAAAAAGATCAAGCTTTGCAGTAGAATGGGGTACTCCTTTCTTTGCAGATCTTCAATGGTGAAGTGCAACACGAAGCTTGCAGATCAGCACGGTAGTGGAGAGATCTGGTAGCTATAGTGAACAAATAGCAGAAGAGCAAGTATGAGATTTTGGACCACAACAAAAAAGTATGGGCTGTAGTATGTGATTAAAAAGAAAAGATGGGTTCACTTGACAGGAACAGGTGTGAGAAGGGAGATGTGGCTAATTCCAATGAATTATTGAATTCCCAAAGCATGCTTCAATAATTCAAGTCTATTTAAACTTTTGTTTTGCACTTCTTACTTTTTTAATTTCTGTTATTCTTATTTGTTTACAGGGCTAACTTGACCTCTAAATTGAAATCCTTGATTGCAGAGGTTATGTCATATTTTTCTCAGGTTCTATGTGCATAGTAGGAAAGAAAGCACATCATAGTGCACAATAGATTTGCGTTTAATAAACAAATGTGTGAATTTCATTAGGACTAGAATTCAGAGGGAAGTGCGATATTGAGCATTAGTTTCAGGGAACAATGTATACGTACCTGTATGCATATGAGCATAGGTATGATGACAAGGCACCTTGGCAAGCTGAGAAGCTCCGAAGTTTTCATGGCCAACCATGGGAAATGCTACAATACTGTCATATCAACAAAAGTTATTTTTGTGTATGTTGGTAAGATATTACATGAAGATGTGGAATTATCATATAAGATACATTTTGGTTAGTTATACTTTAGAATTGAGCATAATAAACATTTCAGGGTAAAATGCTTATTTTCTACAAGTGATTAATTAGGAATTACACAACTGTGTGTTGTCAGTATCAAGCGTTTTCTGTCAGCAGATTTCAAAAGAACTTTTTATCTGGTTTCTGCATGGGAATAAAAAATTTCAATAAGCATGAATATTTCAAAGTGCTTATGATTAAAACTTTTTGTGCTTGGCACAAAAACATGTTTCAAAGATTGAGCCAATTGTTTTCTGATTCTGCTGTCAGTCGGCACTCATCTATGTTAACAGCTGGCTACTAAATACTGCATGGCATTGCTTCTCTGCTACCAGGGAGATATTAAAATCTCTCTCTTTTTTTTGAATAACATCATTAACATTCAAGTTAGAGTCAAATGCTCATGTGATGTATTTTATTAAGCTGCCCTTTTGGAGCAAAATAAGCTCACGTAAAGATGGAGATAGACCAACTTTTATGTTGATCCATTGAAATAGAATATAGCCTACTGGAGCTAAAGACAATATAGTGAACCTTATTTCTTTCCTGGTGAACCTAAAGAAAGGCCAAGTTGCCCAGAGTCTATACTGATGGGGGTGGGTTTCCTTGTGCAAGTTTGGGGTAGATTGGTGATAAGCAATGATAGTAATATATGCATCCAAAGTAATAAATGCTAAAGGTTTTGAACAACAACTCAATAGAATCAAAGTCAAGTTAAATAGTCCCAAACTAAATCCAAAATGAGGGTCTTGGATTAATAACAGATTGAAGCCTAGACTCCAAATAAGGCCAAGAAAAGAATAAAAAAAAACAGTGAGAAAGCAACACAGATGTAAATAGATCTGGAATATACCTTGACACATCTTCCGGTGGAACTCATTAACTCATGATGGCTCTTTATGACATTGTGAAAGTATGTGTTTGAATCATTTAAAGGACACAACTGGAAGAGACAGGTAGGTACCTTCTACCATGCAATGTAAAGAAAGACTAGATTAAGGGGTAACTATCAAAGTGTCTTGTTAGAAACTTACATTCTTACTTACAGAGTTCCACTCTATTGTTCAAAATGTTGACTGTGGACAATAATAAAGTAACTGAGCTTCACTTGTTTCATAATCAAAATGTTCAAGAAATACAGGCCTGAGCTCTTATAATTATCATTAAGCAGTGGGAAAACTAAGCTTGGGAGAAAATGGGAGCAATGCCCCCCCTTTCCATGCTTCCTTTTTCCTTCTGAGTCTGCGCCTTCAGCTTGTTTACTGCTTTTTCTGAATTGGTCTCTATGATTTCATACATTACACTCTTACTGGTGAGTGATCAATTTAAAAGTTTTATTTCTTTTTCACTGCTCTCTGTTGATTACAAAGCTCCATTTCTGCAGAACAGCTTTCTTTAAATCATTCCTAATAACAGTGTCCCAATGTCCATTCAATTTACAGTGTGATACACAGTTATTTATTTTTTCTTATACAGTTTATAATTATTTCCTTTGGGAAGGGAAGTTAACAGCAAAGTACTAATTTTCTCTAATTTTCAATATAGTAAGAAATTTTCTCTTATTTCAATATAGTAGGTCTAGGTATTCACTTATTTGTTAGCAAGCCAATATTCTTAATTATGCTAAATATTATTTTGCTTCTATAAAACCAGTGTCAAACCTTGAGTTCCCCAGACCTACTTATCTAGAGGTACAACACCATAGAATTTGTGTCACCCAGTCATGGACCAATATTTATAGAAACTGGGAGAATATTAAGAATCCTATTCATATCAGTGGGTGGAGTCTGGAACTGGTCATGTTGTTCTAAGCACCCAAATATTTACCTCACCACAAACTCTGGGCATCCACTATAGCTCTTTTTATAGTTAGTTTAGTTTCACTTTGGAGCTATGCCAGAGCACCTCTCCATCTGGATGTACCCCTAGTTCTGTGTTTAGTCTTTGTCAACCCCTCAACTAATAATTGGACCCTGTTTTCAATTCCCAAGTGTTAGCTTGGATCCTATGCCAAACAAGACACACCATCAAGCACTGAGACATTGCCTTCAATTTGAATGCAGAATATCCACTAGAGAATCTTGTTTTTGTGTCCCACATACTATATTAAAAACACTGTCAATATTATTACTGGCTCACATTACCCCTGAGTTTACTATATTCACTAAACCCTACATCCCTCAGAGGCTAGCATTAAAGTTGGATTAATCCCCATAGCCCAGATAATCTATAGCAGCTTGTTCTCCCTCCAATCTAGCATGCCAGGCAGATAAAATATGTCTTGGTATTTGTATTAAACACTCATAAGAAAAGCCCAGTAATTTTAGAGAAAAAATAGAATCACAGAAGAAAGGCTCCTGTCCTCTGTGTATCAAGAAGACAGAACATTTTCAGCAAGGTAAACAGCACAGACAAGCCCAAAGCATCTTAAGTCTTGTCATTCCCTAACTTCCCCATCTCCAAACCACTTAGTTTCTTCCATAATACTTCCAACCTGTAGGTTAAGCCCCACAAACTATATGAGTCTATAGTGAACTAGCCTAGCAGGATGTCAAGAATTTTATCTTTATAATTGGGTGGGATCTAGAGTTAGTATTGAAGTCTTAAGTCTGGTACCTCATGTTCCTAGAGGTGTGTCTTGAGTAGCTAAATACCCACTTCTTCACAGGCATTTTCTATCACGTTGCCTTTATGTCCAACCCATATCACAGTGTCCTAAAAATGGTGATGGAAAATGGGTTATTGTTGTTTGTCATGGGAAAGAATTCAAGGACACACCAAATAAGCCAAGCAAGCCGTATATTTATTAAAAAGAGAGTTAATTCTCAAGATGGTGAGAGAGGGCAGGCCTGGAGAAGAAGAGCTGCCCCAAAGAACAAAGAAACTTAGGAATTTATTACTCCTAAAATGAAGGCATGAAATATTCAAGATACAAGTGTCAGGTTTTAGGTATTCCTAGGTGGGTCCTCACTGATCACCTCTTCCTGTTGGGAGGAAGGATATTTTGTGCATATTTGGAACTGTCATGACAACACAGGGTAGAGATTTTGTTTTGGCTGCCATGCTACTAATGTTGTAATTCATTATAATTAGCCAAAGTTCACCTAAACTTACAAGATGGTGTCCTAGGTCTGTTCTCAGTCTCCAAAACCTAGCTTCTGGATAGTCTGGCAGCATCACTTTTCTTAAGGATGACCTCCTTTGTCTTTCCTCACCTCTTTTTTCCCTTCCTTTCCCCTCACCCTGTGGTGCTATTCTTTCTGTCTATAGCAACAAAAACCCCGATGCTCTGCTGACATCATGGAAGCCAACGTCCCTGAAGAGTTGGATCCAGTTTTCCTATGTCTAATTCTCAACCAGATGGACACATGAACTCCCAGCCCACCCCCGTCATTTATGCTGCGCTGATTCTCAGCATCATTACATTTCAAAATGCCAACTGCCATGTCCTACACATTATATCAGGCCTTATTGACTATCAACACTGATCACTCTTAACTGAGTTAATCATGATCCTTGAATACTATAAATAGGATTTGGAACTATAACCATATCAGTTGCCAGCTCTGGAGCCAAATTCATCTTTTTAACCCTTTTCTGGTCCTAGCTCACCCCAGAAGTATTCAAGTATAGCTTTCTTTCCTTCCCCACTGGTATGTCCTTTTTCATAGCAAATACCTTTGTACTGAATTCCCTCCCACCAAGATAGGATGGTATTTAGTTGTAGGAGAAATACTATCGATGTCATGAAATTTTCTATCCTGTATAATTGTTAAAGCACAGTTTGAAAAATTAGAAAATTGCCAGCAAATATATTTTGATTCTACTTAAATAGTGTTTTAGCCTTCTTGCTTTCTCCTTTTTTTTAAAACATTGTTCAATAAGGCTTACCTCCTCTTTCACTATAGGCTTCACCACTTTGTATTGTCTTGTAACTGTCCTGATTTGCTCATTCAAGCATATCTTCCTAGACTCTGAATACATTTAAGTTTGTGACAAAACCTAGCTAAAATACATTTAAGGAAGAGTAAAAAGCTAAAACAAGCCTCTGGAAAAAAGAGCAATTGCAAAGGAAAGAGAATCAAACTTTGGCATTTAAAAATTATTCAAGTATCTATGATTGTCAGTTGGTTTAATGAAATATAACATACTGGCAATAACATATTCAATATCATATATAATCAGCAAGCCATGCATTTACATTATAAGAATCTATAAGAGAAAATACCTTTATCACAGAGTGCAAGAAGAATTATAGAAGACAATTTTTGAGGGAGTGAAATAATTAAGGTAGATGACCCTACTCAAGAAATACTACAATTTAAAATATTAACTTAATCCAAAGAAATTTCATTCCTGTTAAGAACAACTGAGAGTCAAAAGAAGGGTTTGAGGAATTTGGCTGTCATGTGTAGTATTGCTTTTATTTTATGGAAAATTTAATCAATGTTTTAACTGTGGTATAAAAATTCAACTCTTGTGCATCTATGAAAAATATAAGATACACTGTTGATAGGAATAGAAATTAATGCAGCCACAATGGAAAATAGTATAGAGGTTCCTCAAAAAGTTTCAAAAAAATAGAACGGTATATGATTTAGCAATTTTATTTCTGGGTATTTATCCAAAGAAACTAAAAAAATAAGTAAAAATATATGCACTAAGATATATATCCAAGATATGGAAGCAATCTAAGTGTCCATGGATAAATAAATGGATAAAGATTTGGTACATATTTACAATACAGTATTACTCAGCCATAAAAAAGAATGAAATCTTCCCATTTGTAACAACATGGGTTGAGTTAGAAGATATTATGCTCACTAAAATAAATCAGACAGAAAAAGATAAATGCCATATGATTTCGCTTATATTTAGAATATAAAATGCAAAATGAACTAATAAAACAGAAAGAGACTCATAGACATAGAAAATAAAGTAATGGTTGCCAAAAGGAAGGGGTGGAAGGATGGGTAAATAGGAGATGGGGAATAAAAGGTACAAACTTTCAGTTATAAAATAAGTCAGAAGGATATGAAATACAGCATACAGAATATAGTTAATTACATTTTAATAACTGCGTGTGGTGACAGAGGGTTACTAAATTTAATGTGGTGATTATTTTGTTAAGGTGTTTAAAGGTCTAACCATTATGTTGTATATACCTGAAAACTATTATAATATTATAAGTCAACTATACTCCAAATAAAGAAAAAAAGACACCAAACCAAATGCATTAGCTCTTTCCCAAACATGTTATATTCCTACATTCCTCATCTTAACCTTTAAATTCATTCTGAGTTATTTCCTTTTTCTTTACAATCAATTCTCCCCTCGTATTCTGCTCAGTCAGTACCTATTAATCATCTATCTATCAATCGTTTATTATTCATCATCTATCTATCTCCTAAATCCTGACTTGATTTACTTCTCTCTTATCTATACTATGACCATCCAGTTCAGGCTATCATCTTTCTCACTTAAATGACTTAAATAGACCTTAATTGTTTTCCAGTTTTACTTCTAAATCCCCTCCATTCTCCATATAGCTTCCAGAATAATCTTTTGAAAATTAAAATGAACTTTATCAATCTCTCTTTAAATTCTCTGAAACCTTTCCTGTCAAATATCCAATAATATCTAAATTCTTTTTCCTTGACAAGTTATTACGTGATCCTCTATGCAACCTAAACCCAACTGCCCTTACAGCTTGGTTATGGGCTTCTTTACACTGCTTTCTATGACACACAGCATCTTCTTCTATGCACCTTGTGCTTCAGGTCCCAGAATTTGTTTTATTTTATTTGGGGCCCAGAAAAATCTATTCCCTTTGCCTGTAGTGCCCTTTCTGCTCTTATATATTCAGAGCACTTGTAAATTAGAGTTTCATTTCCTCTGCAAATCTTTCAATAACACCTTTAGTAAAAGTTTCTTTTCTTCGTCTTTATTGCTACTTCATTTATATAGTGCCTAAAATGAAATAGGTATGATACTAAGAGCTGTTGATCCCAAGATTAACTGAATAGACTTCTTGAAAAGTGTTTATGATCTAGTGTGGAAAAAAGATGGTATAAACTACAATTAAACATAATAACTCTTCACTAAGGGAATATGCAGAAACTATAGTAGTGCCAAGGGCAAACAATAAAGTCAGCCTGGCAAGAACAGAAAAGCCTTTCTTGAGGCAGGGGTCTCTATGATTTCATTCAACACTTTGTATTATAGATGTCTTTGTGTGTGTATCTATGCAAGAGTAAAGAATAGCACAGTCTATCAACATTGTACTAAAGTTGGCTCATAACAATAGACGTTGGGTTCCCCATGATGATGCTGAGGCAATATTGGTGGATTCTAGAGAAGGTGCTTCTATCGACAGACTATGAGTTCAAATTTTGATTTCATTACTTAATAGCTTTATAACATTCAGAAAATCACATAACTTCATCATTTCATTTTCAACATCTGTTAATAAAAGCAAATTTTTAATAGTTGTTGCATTAACTTGTGAGAGTTAAATTGTCTAGTATATGAAAAACTCTTAGCATGATTCCAGGCCTATAGTAGCACTCAAAAACTCTTAGCTATAATGATTGTTGCTTTGGTTAATAATGTTGTTATAACTATTACTAATATAGACAGCTACTCAAAATTTTTATTATACTCTTCAAAACTTGAATTATATTTCATGTAGAATCCACACTGAGCTCAACTAGAATATAGGAAGCATTCCAGGCATAATGGGTTTAGCCCATTGGTCAAGAATCTATCCTAAGTATCATAGTATTAGAATTAAGCAGAACCACGTAGATTAATTGATCAAGGCTTTGGGATTCAGTAAAGTGGGATTATCCAAAATCTGTGCTTTGAGTCTTTCATGTAATTTCAAGTCCGAAAATAATCAAGATGAAAAATATCAGTCCTGTATCATCATGCGTATACTTCTTGCTTCAAACTTAACCTAAAAAAGGGTCATGGAGATATGTAGGTAAGGAGTGAAGAATAAAAGGATGAGGGAAAGAGGAGGCAGAATGGAAGGAGAGAGGTAAGGAGATGAAGGAATAAAGTGAGAGAGAGGGAGTGATGAAAGAAGTACAAAAGAAAGAAAAGAAAAAAAGAAAAAGGAGAAAATTAAAAATAATTGATTTAACAAAATATGATATAGCATGGCCACCTTGAAAACCACATATTTTTGGTGGGGGATAATATTAAAAATACTTAACAACTGTAAAGTGCAAGAACTGACCAGTTGGAATGAGCATATTACATGTCTCAGTATCTCTCTACCAATTGACCAGGAATTTTGATTTTCTGCCACATTTAAACTTAGATATGCTACTGCATTAAAAGCCATAGAAAGAACCATGTTCACTTTCTTGGAGAGTTCATTTTACTCAGTTTTTGTTTTTTCTTTAATTTTGTTGTAGCATTATTCTTTTATACCTTTTTTTTTTTATTTATGTGGGTAGTTCCCTGACTGGGAATCGAACCCAGGCCACAGCGTTGACAGTGCTGAAGCCTTAGCCACTACACCACCAAGGAACTCCATCATTACTCTTTTATTAATTTACTTTTTATTAGTTTCACGTGTGCAAAAGAACATAATGCTTTGACATTTACAGTCCTTATATAGTGATAAACCCAACAAGTCTATTTCCCATTTGATGCCTTACATAGCTATTACAATACCATTGACTATATTTCCTGGGCTATATTTTACATCCCATGAATATATATATATGGTAATAGTTGACATTCGGTATTAATTTGTATTATTTTCAGGTGTACAACACAGTGGGTAGTCATCTGTGTAATTTATGAAGTGTTCTCCCCAATGAAACGATTCAGCAATTTCACTCCTGGGTATTTATCCAAAGAATTCCAAAACACTAATTTGAAAAAATATATGCACCTCTATGTTTATTGCATCATTTTTCACAATAGCCAAGATATGGAATGAACTTAAATGCCCATACACAATAGATTGGATAAAGAATTTGTGGAACATTTACACAATAGAATACTACTTGGTCATATAAAAGAAAGAAATCTTACCATTTGCAACAACATGAATGGAATGGAGCATTACTTTTAAACTAAGAAAAACATGACATATCATCAATTTCAATGCCATATTCACAATTATTTTTAATGTAAAACTTGTAACTTCAAAAAGATATTGAGCTTACTTTGCCACTTAAGTCTATACCTCCAATCTTTCTGAAGGATATATTCACTTTTCTTGACTTAGAAGGCAGTTAGAAAAAATATCTCACAAGTGTCTGGGGAATAAATGTATTAATCTCACAATGTTTGGGGAAGAGCAGAAACTTCTAAGCAGAGGGAGAATTTGGGCTGTGACAGTCTCAACAAAAGCCTCAGTCAACACCACAAAGTTTTTTAAAGCTGAGAAAGGGGGTTTCCTAGTCGTATAGTGGCTAGGCTTCAGTGCTCTCAACTCCATGGCCTGGGTTGAATTCTCAGCCAGGGAACCACCCAAAAAAAAACAACCAACCAAGCAAACAAACAACAATAAAAAGCTGAGATGGTTCTTAGGTTTTCTGAGTTTGGGCAAGGGGGAAGAGCTTTTGTACTACTTTAGTGATTATTCACTCAAAGTTGCTGCCCCAGGAAGGGGTGTGACCTTTGGCAAGGTGGAGTCCTTCAGCAGAGGAAATTTCTGTTAAGAGCTGACAATTGAGAACTACTTTGTAGCCAACATTCCCAGCACTTGAAGGAATAAATCCTTCAGTTTTAAATGGGGAAATTTGAGTGGAGCATCATAACATTTACTGGAGGACAATTCTACTCACACTGGAGCATTACCTAGCTAGGATTTTCAGCAATCTATTCTCCAAAGTTTAAGTGAAGTAGCTATTCAGATTCGTTGCTCCTTCTGTTCTCAGATACCTGATGCCTGACTGTGAAGGAGTCATGGTCCTGAGTTTGAACCTTATGTTTCCTCTTCTATAAATTTAATTTCTCATTCATGTTATTAGATGTTTAAATAACATGCATTGGACATCTAAAATGTGCCAAACATTTCTTTAGACACTGGGAATATATCAGTAAACAAGGCAGATACAGATCATAAGGGGTAAACTTTTCTTCTTAAATTGCTAACCCCAGTAATTTGGTAAATATTAGCTATTCTTCTTGAGGGTTAAACATAACTAAAACCAGGGTTATAAATGGAATACTCTTTAGTTAGTTTTTGAAGCTATAAGAGACTACAGTTTAATATGCCATTTAATTCGACACAAAAGTTTAATGGGTAATTGCTAAGGGCCAGTTGATTTGTTCTTTCTTCATACATCTATTAGTTATATGATGACTTTGAATACGTTACTTGGCCTTTCTGTGCTTCAGTGTCATCAACTATGTGTGGTGCATAGTAGGTAGTCTTGCAATATTAGTTCGCATTCTGTTAAAACTCAAATTAGATATTTAAATGAAAATCATAAGTATACATTTCTACTTTCAATTTTCTTATAAATAGAAGGCCCTCATGTCTTTAAGCTGCCCTTGTCATGCCCCCATTATGATACGACCTCTTGAACCGGACTTCAGTGGCTTTTATTGGAAGCCTGAAGATTTGCATCAAATTATATATGCATATTATTAGCAAACACCTAGGACAGGAAGGTAAAATTTACCATTAGCTTGACCAAGGAGGGAATGCACAATCAACTCTGTAACAGAGCTAAATTGAAGCTTGTTAGCCTCTGGACATAAACTTTAAAATTGAATGATTAAAATTCAATCATTTTCTATCATATATATTAAGAAATATAGTACACAACTGAAAGAAATCATAATCAAGCTGTGTGAATACTCAGAGCTATTGGAGCAATATTTTAGGCTTACTTCACCAATCAATTCTTGTTTTTCTGCATGTATTGGTTGTTGTGATTTACTGAGTTAGTCATGGCAGTCAAAAAGCAGTGAAATCACAATCAAGCAATTGTTATTTTCCCCAAAGTAATGGACTCGCTATATTGGAGACAAAGTCTCAGAGGCATTTAATACAAATGAAA
This sequence comes from Lyroderma lyra, assembly GCA_004026885.1. Classification (NCBI taxonomy): domain Eukaryota; kingdom Metazoa; phylum Chordata; class Mammalia; order Chiroptera; family Megadermatidae; genus Lyroderma; species Lyroderma lyra. The sequence goes on from PVJL010002877.1 coordinate 92,055, forward strand.
AGGAAAAGTAATAGTAACTGCCATTTATTGATATCTTATAATACACCAGTCTATTGACTTGCATTCTCTTTTAGATTAATCAAGCTTATGAAGCAGGCTTTATTAGGATCTAATGTTTCTGTAGATAACAAAAGTAAGGCACAGAGAGGTGAAATAACTACTACAGCAAAGTAGTAGACTGAATTGAAACCCAACCTGCCTGACTTATAAAATCATGCTCTTCTGTGTCAAACTTCTTCTAACTTGAAGCCAGTTTCACATCACTTTTTGTATACCTGAAGAACATGAAATTTGTTAGTAGCTTTAAATGTAACATACTCACTTGCAGTTATTGATGTGTTTTATCTCTGAATATATTTGTTAGTTGATGAATGAATATGTGTGGAGCATTTACAAAAAACCAACAAACTTCATCACTAATATTTATTATGTGCCATGAGTCAGTTCTGGTTCTAACTTGTGTATATCAATTATTTAATCCTCACCACAACATTCAGAAGAAAGTACTATAAGTATCCCCATTTTACAGATGGAAAAACTGGAGCACAGAGAACTTAACAAGTACTTGCTTTAAGCTAGGAGTGGGTAAACCTACCTGTGGCTTGTTTTGGCATGTTTAAAGGTTGGAGAAAAATCAAACAAAAAATGTATATGACAAAAACAACAACAAAGGCAACTATGTCCCACAAAAAATATTTACTTTTCTTCAGAGAAAGTCTTCCAATCCCTAACAGCCTAAGTCATGGAGATAGTAAGCTGTAAGACAAGGTATATTTATTTTGAATTCCAACCCTTCAACCATGGCTTTAATAATAGCAACAACAATAATATCAATAGCTTTTACTTACTTAGTACGTATTTTGTGTCAGACATATAAGGATAGACTTTATGTAATATACAGCTTCATTTACAACTAAGAACACGCTATGAAGTACTTCTCAGTTGTTTTTCTCACTCAGCTTCCATGTTTTTCCTTCTTTCTTGCCAAAAGTACTCCCAGTTTGTTCAGATATCTTACCCCTGCTCTTTTACCATGTAATGTGGTAGAAGATGACCAACGCCATTATCTACAAAAGAGTAGATCCCAATGGTTTAAGGTTTCCAGGATAGTACTAATTCCCATGTCAGTGATCATCAGGAATGGGCATGTGATACAATTCTGCCCAATGAGACTCAAAGAGGGTGTCTTCTGGCCAGGAAGTCATTTGCTAAGTTTTCTTTATCATTAAAAGTAGACACTATAAGAAATTGTCCTCATTTTTCTTCTGATATTGACTTGTTTGGATGTAGTATCTTACTGCTAGGACCCTAAGAGAAGCAAAGTTAAGTTAGGGAAAAAGAAAGACAATTGCAAACTTGTCTATCCAATTTATAACATACCCTACCTTGAAATTTTTGTGATGAGAAATAATGCATTTTCTTATGATTATGCCAGTTTAAGAGTTAGGTTTTTCTGATATCTGATCTCTGTAGTTGATATTGTCCCCATTGTAGAGTTGGTGAAATTGATCAAGCTTCTTCTGAAAGAGCTGGGATTTGAACCTAGGCCTTTTCTATTCCAAAAGCTGTAATATTTTCCATTATATTATTCTGACTTGATAAGAAGAAAAGAATAAGTTTGACATACAAAATGATATACTGTATACTGTTAAGTAACAGAAAAATTTATGTCAGTGCCTATTCAACTGTCTTTTATTATAGATATTGTAACACTTTTCTCTGCCAGGCAAGTATGATTTACAAACATTTATGGCATATCATACACAAACACATCACTAAAGAAGCTGCCAGATTGTATGTATTCCATGGATACATATGAATATTTTGAAAAGATTTAAAGGTCAATCTGTCCTCACTCTATGACAGAACTCCCATTAGTGAGCAGTGACTCATATTGCTGGGTTGGCTTAATACATTTAGCCCTGTCCTTCTGCAAATTGGGGCTGCTTACCTCATATTCTAAAGTTGAATGTCATCTTATTCAATTGCACCATTAAAATGATATTGTTCTACATAAGAAGATGTTGACATCCGAAAGATTCTCAAATTTTGTGTCTTTTGGCAGTATTACCAGACACAATGCTGAAATGATAATTGTGACTTCCATTTTAAAATACTCTGCCCTGATAAAATAATACTGAATGTCAACTATTATATACTGTAAAAATGTATAAATAGTCATGGGATGTAGAGTACAGCATAAGAAATACAGTCAATGGTATTATAATAGTTATGTAAGGTATCAGATGGGTAGTAGACTTATTGGGGTTATCACTTTGTGAGGTGTGTAAATGTCTAATTATTATGTTGTTTTGTACACCTGAAACTAATAATAAAAATTAAATTTAAAAAATGCCCTGCCCTATAAAAACTCAAAGCATCTGTAATGCTCAAGATTTGTGATTATAAATAATGAAATCCAAAAATCATATGCATAAATTTGTTCTTAAATACATATAATTGATATTTAAGTTTATCATATGCAAATACTGGAATCAAAAATCATAACTAAAAACTCTCATTGTGATTAGTACAAGTTCTTTTCGTACATACATATGCACATATATGTACTCTATAGTGTGTATAATACATATGTATGTACAAATATATGTATATACTTTCCCTGTTTCTTCATGAACACTTTATATTTGAAAGCCTAAACTTCAAATATATGACATCAAGGATGAAATTCTAATATTTGTTCATTATTTCAATCTAGATATTTGAAATGTACAGATGTGTTGGATTTTAAAAGTACTTTTAACAATCAGTTGAGTTTTCCATATTGTCTTAGTTTATGAATTTCAATTTGTAGAAGTTTATAATGTCTTCAAAATTTAATTTGCACCAAATTGTGATTTTAAAATTTTAACATTGGAAAAAATTACCCTGTAATTTCTTTAGAGACTGTAAATTTATATGAGCAACTTTCCATCACAGATTAGAGCAAGATGTTTTTGAGTTCACTTGCATCATTTAAATTTTTCTTTGATTTGAAAAGTGTCATTACTGGGTGGTGATGACTTGAACTGTTAACCAAAGACATGATTCTTGGTTCCCAGAAGCATGCAAAAACAAACAGCTTTTGGCACACTATAATACAGACTCATGGAGAGAAACAGAAGACATCTCTGAACGCTTACCACAATTTAATGATCTCTTGAAAAGCAATCTTCCTTTCTGCCTTAACCACCAGCCAATATGTTCAGAGAACAAGAAAGAATGGAAGCACACACAGTGCTTTAAAAAAGGCAATATGTAAAATGAGCCCAGGATCTTCCATAGCTCTTTTTTATTTTTTCTTCCCATTTAATACTAAGACAATGGTTTTTGACACAATTTCTGAAATGGCACAGAAAGAACCTGGAATAGTTTGAACTGTGCAAGTTTGACTTTAGAGACTATTCTTCTCATATTATACTTGAAGCATCAAGACACATGAATCAGGGATAAAATCAAAGGGTACAGATTCATTGAAAGATTTTTTTCCAAAATAAAGTGCCAGGAGAAGTTGCCTTTCATTCATAGGACTTTTCAGAGGATTATCAGGGCCAGATGAGAAAATTTAACTGCTTAACATGCTAACCTAATGATTTTAATTTCTGGTTTCTTATTACCCACAGGTATATATAAACATAATGAACTACCTTCAATTAACTGAACACGCATGGGAGTCTCACTTGGGTGATGTGCTATCAGCCTCTATAGCACCTTGTATTTCTCCTATCAGAAAGCTTGCCCAGCTACACTTTCTGTACTGTTCCATTATCTTATTCAGTGCTGTGCTGCCAGAGTTTCTGGTACAGACACACCCAATGAGTTTGACATGAAAATAAACAGGTCACCAGTCATCCTATATTGTGTCATGAACTTTTTCAAAAACAAATCAGCAGGTAGGCCAGGGGCTTTTGAAATTGAATAAACAAAAAGGTGTCATTACACCAAGAGGGAGATTTTAGAAATACAATAATTTCAAGAACCCAAGACCGTTAGAATTAGGGTTTCATTTTTCCTCTTTAATTTCTTAGCATTACTTCAAATCACTTACAGCCTGGCAGAGAATTAAAGAATTCATTGCAGATCCATATGATGAATGTAATTGCATGGGATTTGGGGCCACTATTAAAAGTATCAAGCAGGGAACTTTACTTAAATTAAGAAGTCAAGATGGATTCTCTGAGGATGTTAACACCAAACATAACACTACTTAACAACATTCAGTATTACGTTTTACATACATGGGATTTTCAAAAACATTTATTGAGGAATGTGTATAAATATCACAGGACAATTGTTTGCATAGTATTAAATGCTATTTAAAAAGTTATAAATGTAAAAGAAATCCTACCCCCACACATACACACACCTAAAAGTTCACTAATATATATCCCTGCTTATTTCTGGCATGTTCAGCTACTTGAAATTGCTCCTGTTTCCCTCTCTTGAATAGAAAGGGCCATTTTGCATGTGCATGTGTATACATATGGGCGTGTATGGATGCAAGTGTATTTCTTATATTTACTCATTTTTTCTAAGTGCATAAATGTGTGTTTCATGTTTTTCAGACTCATTCATTGTTAGAATACGTTTTCAAATGGCATACACTTGCGGCATCACATTTAAGCTGTTTCCAATGCCAAATTGACATCCAGAGTTATAGAAATGGAGAGAACCAATGCATTTAAATTGCTCAGGAAACTCATTGATGATGTTTGAAATTGTTCTTGAGACAGAAAACCTACACGTTCATTTAAATCTATCACCACACCTTAAGTAGCAGTTTAGGAGGAGTCATTATTTTGGAGCACTATTCTTTTTGAAGTAAAAAAGCCTCATGAATATTGTCCAAACACAGCTTATCTAACAGAGAACTGAATTCAATAAGCCAAAATACATGGTCTAAATGGATGAACGAGAATCGAAGTACAGAGACCAATGTCAAGAAACATGAATAAATGAATTGGGAGAAGTGACACATTTACAACCTGGATAATTTTAAGGTATTATATTGTGATGATGACTATTATTTTAGTTCCTTAAATAAAGCAAAATCTTTCCCACTGCTAGGCCAACTCTTCCTCTAGCTAACTCCTACTTCTCATTTATGTCAGCTTAAATGCCTAATAATGAGAAACCTCCCTTGACTCTTACTTCTATGTTACCCACTGCTTCTTATGCATTTTATTTCCTCTAGGAATATCACATTTTAACTATATTATTATTAATATGATTAACATCTTATTTTTCACTAGATTATAAGGTCCAATAATATATAAATTGTGGCTGTCTGGTTTACTGTTATATTCTCAACACTTGGCACAGTGCCTGGCAAATAGTGAGTCTCAATAAATCTTCGATGAATGGATTCATGAGTAGTTATCATAGGAACCAGTTATTTTGTGAAAAAGTAAGAGGGTGATTTGGGTCAAATTTCTGGGACTGATGCTATTGACTGCCTACTTCTTTTATGTCATTACTACTTAAGAGGTCCTCTTGTATTTAGTAATCATGAATGGGAGCATAGGGTTTCTATTTGGGGTGATAAAAATGCTCTGAGATTATACAGTGGTAAGTTGAACATTAGTGGTAATGTACAACTCTGTGAATATACTGAAAACCACTTAATTGTGCACTATGAAATTATGAATCTTATGTTATGTGAACTATATCAATTAATTTTTTAAATCCATGAAAGACACTGACCATTGTGAATGTCTGTTCATTTTAGTGATGTGGGAGTGACATGACTTTACATTTTCATGTAAGTCACCTAGAAGTCAGTTAACATGTTTTCAACATTTGCACTAAAAGTAGTCAATTTTACAAAACCAAGGAATTCACTATTAGTGGTACAAGACTATGGTTCTAGGGTTTACATCATTAGGTCTTGCCAAATTCCTGCAGTTGTGTGATATTGCACAGATTCTTCATATGGCAGTTTTTAAGCTTCCATGATATAAAGGACACATGAAGTAAAAGATCTCATGAATGATATAAGTATCAGCTCACTGGCTTCCCACCCCTCCATCCTTACTTTTCTACCAGGAGACAATCCTATAAGCATGAAATCATTTGCAGACTTAAATTTCTGCTCCAGATCCTTTGGTTCTTGTCCTCAGGAGGAATTTACTACTATAACTTTTCCTCTTGCCTTATCTGCTTTTCTCACTGCCATTCAGCATGATTGCTAAAATGTTTTCAAGGTGAAAGCCTTTCAAAAGAGGCAAGCTCAGCCAGAGGCTTTGCTTGGCTATGGAAAGAACAGTCTTGATTCATTCCCATATTGTTTGCTCAAGTTTCTCAGTATAAACCAATAGCCTCGAAGCCATGTGCATGTCGGGGCCTGGACAGAAGAGCATAGAACACATGGCAGCAGTTATGAAGAAAGTGGGAGAGGAGGGAGGGGGAGTTAAGTATATGGTGATGGAAAAAGAACTGACTGGGGGAGGTGAACACATAATGCAACATAAAGACAATGCACTGTAGAAATTGTACACCTGGAACCTTTGCAATTTTTGTTAACCAATGTCTCCCCGATAACTAACAATACAAAATTAACTAGAAAAAGAAGTTCCAGCTATCTTTTGGAAAGCAAGAGACATTTTGGTACAAAACAAAACAAAAACAAAACAAAGAAAAAAGTGAATCTCACATTCATAGCAAAAAACTTCACTGGACTATGAGCCTTTCTAGAGGGCAAGGACTTGTTTTGGTTTTCTCTATGTACCATTTACTAATATTACCTCCTTCATCTGTGTAATTGTTAAGTAGTGCCTCCTTTCACTCTCAAAAGTGTCCTTGTTTATATGAGAACCTATATATGGTAACCTTAACTAAGAATCATGCCTCATATAGGATAACACCGAAGCGAGAGCTGTTAATATTATTATTAATATTATTCCTATTATTCCAATTGACACCTGGTTTTCTGATTGTTACCATTTAACAACTTTGAGCTGTTACCACCTCCAAATAAAAACGTTAATTCATACTAGCACCATTGTTTGGATAAATCATTTAACTTTTTTTATTTTATGTAAATATATTATACAAGGAAAAAACACAAAAAGGGTTTTTTAAAAAGATCGACATAAAAACAGGATAGAGACATAGCATAATCTTCTCAAGATTTTGTGCTCTCTTAAACTATTTCCTCTTTCTCTGAAGATGCTTAAACAATTTTTAAGTTATTTTCTTTCTTTGTAGCACATGGTAATACTAATTTGTAATGCCACTTCAGTCGTATTCTTGAGGATTTAATGTACTAATTTATAAGAACTTTCTTTGAGAAATGTAACACATGGAGTTTATCATCACAGTTTTTGTATTGTTAAATTTATTGGGGTGATATGGGTTAGCAAAAATTACATAGGTTCCAGATGTACAACTCTACAGTGCATCGTCTATGTTGCACTATGTGTTCACCACACAGAGTGAGTTCCCTTTCCATCACCATATATTTGACTCCTCCTCCCTCCTACCACACCTTCTACCTGCTAACCCTCAGTTAACTACTAAACTATTGACTGCCCATGAGTTATTGTTTCTTTGTTGCTTTCAGTTTTGTCTGTCTGCTTATTTCACTTAGCATAATGATCTCGAAGTCCATCCATTTTGTCACAAAAGGCACTATTTCATCTTTTCTTACAGCTGAGTAACATTCCATTGTGTATATGTACCACAGCTTCTTTATCCACTCATCTTTTGAAGGTCACTTTGGTTGTTTTCCATGACTTAGGCAACATGAACAGTGCTGCGATGAACATTAGGGAACATAAGTGTTTGAGGACTAAGGTTTTCAAATTTTGGGGGTGGATATCCAGAAGGATGATTGCTGGGTAATATGAGAGCTCCATTCCCAATTTTCTGAGGAAACTCCACACTGTCCTTCATAGCAGTTGTACCAATTTGCATTCCCACCAGGAGTGTTCCAGGGTTCCTTTTTCTCCACACCCTGTCCAGCACTTGTTATTCCTTGTTTTGTTGATAATAGCCATTCTAATAGGTGTGAGGTGATATCTTATTGTGGTTTTGATTTGCATTTCCCTAATAGCTAATGACGTTTAGCATTTTTTAATATGTCTGTTGACCATTTGTATGTGTTCAGGGGTGAAGTGTTGGTTCATGTCCTCTGCCCAATTTTTAATTATATGGTTTGTTTGTTTTTCCTGTTAAGTCATACAAGTTCTTTATATATTTTAGATATTAGCCCCTTATCAGAGGCACTATTTGCAAATATTTTCTCCCATTCAGTTCACTGTCTCCTTGTGCTATTGATGGTTTCTTTTGCTGTGAAAAGCTTTTTAGTTTTTACACTTTTATTCATTTATTTTTGCTTTTACTTCCTTTGCCTTTAACTTCAGGTTTATGAAGTCTTCCCTGAACCGAAGATCTGTAAGTTTAGTGCCAATATTTTCTTCTGTACAGTTTATTGTTTGGGGTCTTATGTGGAGGTCTTTAATCCATTTTGAGGTAATTTTCATATATGGTGACTGTTCACAGTTCAGATTCAATCTTTTGCATGTGGTTTTCCAATTTTCCCAGCACCGTTTATTGAAGAAGCTTTCTTTTCTCCACTGTGTATTTTTTGCTCTGTTGCCAAAAACTCTCCGTTCATATATTTGTGAGTTATTTCTGGGTGTTTTATTCTATTCCATTCATTTGTGTGTCTATTTTTTTTCCCAAAACCAAGCCAATTTGATTATTAATGCTTTGTAGAATAGATTGAAATCATACAGTGTAGTGTCTCCAGCCTTATTCTTTTTTGTAAAATTGCTTTGGTGATTTGGAGTCTTTTGTGGTTCCATACAAATCTGATGGTTCTTTAATCTATTTCTTGAAAGAATATCTGTTGAATTGTGATGAAAATTGTGTTAAATCTGTACAATGCTTTGGGCAATATGGCCATTTTAATATGTTGATTCTTCCAATCCATGAACATGTAATAACTTTTTATTTCTTTGTGTCCTCTGCCATTTCTTTTAGTAGTGTCTCATAATTTTCAGTGTATAAGTCCTTAACGTTCTTTAAGTTTATTCTTAGATATTTTATTCTTTTTGTGTGATCGCAAAAGTTATTGTTTTTCTTTTTTTTTTCCTGAAGTTTCGTTGTTGTTATATAGAAATGCAATTGATTTTTGTACATTGATTTTGTATCCTGATAAGATCCTGTATTTGGTTACCGTTTCTAATAGTTTTCTGGTGGAAATTTTAGGATTTTCTATATAAAGGATGATGCCATCTACAAATAGTGACAGTTTAATTTCTTCTCTATCAATTTGGATGCCTTTTATTCCTTTATCTTGCCTGATTGCTTGGCTAGAACTTCCAGTACTATATTGTATAGCAGTGGTGACAAAGGGCATCCTTGTCTTGTTCCTGATTTTAGGAGAATAGGCTTCCAATATGATAATAGCTGAGGGTTTGTCATATATGGCCTTTGTTATGTTGAAGTACTTTCCTTCTATATCCATTTTTAAGTGTATTGATCATAATGAATGTTATACATTGTCAAATGTTTTTTCTTCATCAATTGATATAATCATATGATTTTTATCTTTTATTTTGTTTATGTGGCATATCACATTGATTTGTGTATGTTGAACTGTCCTTGTGTTCCTGGGGATAAATCACACTTGATTGTGGTGTATATATTTTTAATGCTTTGTTGTAGTCTATTAGCTAATATTTTGTTTAAGATTTTTGCAACTATGCTCATCAGAGATAGACCTATAGTTCTTTGTGTGGGTGTTACCACTACCAGGTTTTGGTATTAAGGTAATGTTGGCTTTATAGACTGTGTTGGAAAGTATTGCTTCTTTTTCAATTTTTTGGAAGATTCTGAGGAAGATAGACATTAATTGCTCTTTCAATGTTTGATAAAACTCTTTGGTGAGGCTGTCTGGTCCTGGTTTCATATACATATATATATATGATGGTTTTGGCTATTTGAGGTGTTTTGTGGTTCCATACAAATCTGATCTTTTTAAAAAAATCTATTCCTTGATGTAATGTTTGTGGAATTTTGATGAGAATTGAATTAAATATGTATATTGCTTTGGTTAATATGGTTGTTTTAATAATATTAAGTTTGCCTATCCATGAACACAAAATAATCTTTCCATTTTTTGTATTGTCTTTAATTTAATAGTGTCTTACAGTTTTTAGTATATAACATTCCTTGTTAACTTATCCCCAAGCATGTTACTTTTTGTTGTTGTTGTGTTAAAAAAAAGTATTGATTCTCTCATTTCATTTTATGAAGGTTCATTATTTGTATATAAAAATTCAATAGATTTGTATACATTGATTTTGTATACTGCAACGTTACTGTATTTATTTGTTGTTTCTAAGAAGTTTTGGGTGGAGCCTTTGGAATTTTCTTTATAAAGCATCATGTCATGTACTTGATTATTTATATAGGGAGAGAGAATTCTTCTCTCCCAATTTGGATATATTTTATTTATTCTCTTGCTTGATTGTTTGGGTAGAACTTCTAGTACTATTTAATAGGAGTAGAGACAGAGGTCATCCTATCTTGCTCCTGATTTCAGGAAAATTGCCTTCAACTTTTCCTCATTCAGTATGATATTAGCTGAGGGTTTTTCATATGTGGCCTCTATTATATTGAGGTATTTTCTTTCTATAAACATTTTATTTTGGGTTTTGATAATAAATGGATTATTTTATCTTGTCAAATACTTTTTCTGCAATTGATGTAATCATATGGTTTTTATCTTCTTTTTGTTTATGTGGTGTATCATGTTGATTGATTTGCATATGTTGAACCATACTAGTGCTTCTGGAATGAATCCCACTTGATCATGTTATATCATCTTTTTGATTCATTGCTGTATTCTATTATTCATTAATATTTGGTTTAGAATTTTTGCATCTGTGTTCAACAGAAATAATGGTCTATAGTTTTGTTTTCTTTGTGTTATCCTTACCAGGTTTTGGTATCAGTGTAAAGTTAGCCTCATAGAATGAGTTGAAAAATATTGCCTCATAATCAATATTTTTGGAAGTCTGAAGAAGATAGACATTGATTCTTTGAATGCTTGGTAAAACTCATTGGTGAGACTGTCTTGTCTGGGATTTTTGCCTATGGAGAGATTTTGGATAATTGTTTCAATTTCATTACTATTGATTGGTCTATTTAGATTATCCAGTTCTTCTTGGTTATGTCTAGGAAGGCTATGTTTCTAGAAAGTTGTTCATTTCTTCAAGATTGTTAAATTTGGTGGAATAAATTTCTTCATAATATGTTCTTATGATCCTTTGTATGTGTGTGGTATCAGTCATAATTACTCCCTTTTAATTTCTAATTTTGTTTATTTGTATCCTTATATTTCTTGTTTGGTTAGCCTAGCCAGGGATTTGCAAATTTTATTGATATATTTTTAAAAACAGCTGTTTGTTGTATTAATATTTTCCATTGTTTTTTTAGTCTCCATATCATTTAGCTCTGTTGTAATTTCTGTTATTTATTTGCTTCTGCCGACTTACGGTTTTTTGTGCTCTTCTGTTCTTAGTTCTTTAAGATGGGATGTTAGGATGTTTACTCGTGATTTTTCTTGTTTCTTAAGATAGGCCTGGAATGATATAAATTTCCTTATTATTATTGCTTTTGCTGTGTACCAATAATTTTGATATATTGTATTTTTGTTGTCATTAATTTATTTGTATTTATTCTCTCTTTTTTATATGTTTTTTGATTCAGTCATTTTTTTAAAAAAACATGTTGTTTAATGTCCATTTATATGATGCTATCTGCTTTCTTGTTGCATTTCATGTCCAATTTCATAGCTTTGGGGTTCAAGAACACACTTGGTATAATTTCAATGTTCTTGAATTTACTGAGGCAAATTTTGAGTCCCAGCATATGGTCTATCCTTGAGAATGTTTCATGTGTAATAGAAAAAAAGGTATAGTCTTGTGTTGTCAATGAAGTGACCTGTAAATGTCTATTAAGTCCAACTTCTGTAATGTGTCATTTAAAGCTGAGATGCCCTTATTTATTTTCTGTTCTGATGATCTGTCCATGGCTGTCAAGGGCAGGGGGGGCTTTAGGCCACCTAATATAATTGTGGTTTTGTTGGTTTCTCCTTTTTGATCTGTGAGTAGTTGCTTTGTTAATTTTGGTGCTTCCTGACTTGGTGCATATATATTAATGAATGTCATGTCTTCTTATTGTTGTATTGTCCCTTTTATAATTTTAAAATGTCCATCTTTGTCTCTTTTTGCTTTTTTTATTTTGAAGTCTGTTTTGTCAATATCAGTATGGCAACTCTGGGTTTTCTCTAGGTGCCATTTGCTTGGAGTACTTTTTTTCCCACCCTTTCATTCTGAGTCTATGTTTGTCCTTAAGGCTGAGATGTGTCATTTGGACAAAGCATATGGATGTTTTTTTGTTTTTGTTTTTGTTTTTTGTTTTGTTTTGTTTTAATTCAGTGTGGTTCTCTGTGCCTTTTCATTGACGAGTTCAATCTATTTACATTTAGGGTGATGATTAAAATATGAGGATTTCCTATGGCCATTACTATCTCCTTTTTTAATTTCTTTTCCGTTGTCCATACTTTTCTTCCCCATTTATTTTAATTTTTTGTTTCAGGTCAAAATGACTCCTTCAGTATTTCATGAAATGTCAGCTGCATGCTTTAGAATTCCCTCAGCTTCCTTGTTTCTGAAAAGGTCTTTATATCTCCATCTAAAGGATGAATTTGCTGGATGAATTATTCTTGTTGGAAGTGACTCCTTTTTAATATTTAGAATATTTGATTTGACTCCCTTCTGTCTTGTAGAGAGTCTGCTGAGAATTTTTATGATAGCCTGATGGGATTTCCTTTAAAGGTTATAGTATATATAGTATATTTCCCCCCTGGCTGCTTTGAGAATTTTCTCTTTTTCTTTGATTTTTAACATCTTCAGAATAATGTGGCTTGGAGAAAATCTTCTGGAGTTTAGGTGACTAAGGGACCTACTTTCTTCTTGAATTTTGTGTTACAGATCTTTCCATATGTTGGAAAGTTCTCTACTATTTGTTTGAGTAAGCTCTCTGAAGAATTCTGTTCTTTACCTTCTGCAATTCTTATTACTGTAATGTTTTTTTTATAATGAAGTCAGATAGTTCTTGTAGAGTTTTGCCAGTTCTTCTGACTATGAAGTCACTATCTTTTTCTTTCTGTGTTATTTTTATACTCTAATCATCGATATCACTAATTATTTCTTCCATCTGGTTGGTCCTGTTTCCTGTGGTAGTTAGTTTATTTCCCAATTATTTTATTGCATTGTTTATCGCTAAAAGTTCTATTTGCTTCTTTTGTATATTTTCAATTTATTTGCTGAAATGTTCCCTTTTTTTTCAAAAATTTTATTTCTGAGATCATTTGTCTGTTTCCGGATACTCTGTCAATGTTCTTTCAGCTGTCTCAGTGTCTTAAGAACTGCAGCCTTGTATTCTGTGTCACTTAAATAAAATATTTCCAGATCTAAAAGTTCCTTTTCTGGAGATTTTAAATTTTCATTCTGAGCAGCTTTGAATCCTAAGGTACTCATTGTATTTTATATATATATATATTTTTTTTTCTAGGCCTGAGGGCTTCATTAATGGGAGATGTAATGAGGTCTTTTTTTTCTTTCTTTCTTTCTCTTCTCAGTTGATATTGCTGTAGTATCTTCTAAGATTTTTCTCTTAGTTATTTGAACTCCTATCTCTTGGACCTTTCCTGCAAGGTGGGCTTTCCTTCATATGATCCAGTCACCTTGGTCTTGATTTTTATTCTTTTTTGAAAAATATGGTGGGTGTTGGTATGCTATGCTTCTGAGATTAGTGCAGGGAAAAGTTGCTGTGCCTGTGTTTTGGACTTTTTCTAAGCTCTACCAACAGGTTTTGCAAGTGCAGGTTTTGATGGGAACTGAGCAGGTTTGTTTGCCTTTTTTTATTTTTTTCTTATCTGACACTAGGGAATTGGGGCAAGGGGAGTTTTGTGAGAGAGTTAGAGGAAACAGCCAGGCTCAGTGTCTAGTTTCTACCAGGGTTGCGGGGGTGTGTGGTCTCTGCCTGTTTTGTTTCCTGTGGTAGTTCTCCTGGTTGCTGACTACATTGCAACACTAGTCTGGTCATGAGGGATGCCCAGGCAGGCTGGTTCAGGATAGGCTGGGAGCGTGTTATGATCATGTCAGTCATGGGTCGAGTGTGTGCTGCAGTCTCAGCCTTTCTCCTTTCTTTGAGCCCATATTTTATTCTGGTCAGCATTTCTATGCAGTTCTTAAGACACTGAGAATTTTAAATTCACCCAGAGCTGAATTATAGTCACAGCACAACACTGAAGCTGGGGGCACTATTCTTGCCCAGTGCAGTTAAGATGCTTTCGTTAGCCTCTATCCTGCCCTGGGGTATGGTGCTTTGGTTGGGCCCTTAGCATGCTGCTGCTTGTTGGAGTTTCTACTGGCCCATGGTCTCACAGGGTTTCTGCCATCCTTTCCTCCACTCTTTTCACCACCTGGCCTCCAACCCACACAGGATCATGTTGCTCCTCAATCAATGTCCCCTGTTTGTCCCCTCATTTCTTCACTTAGCCCCTGTCAGGTTGTATTTTGTCAGACTTTGCTCCCTTCCTCCTCTCCAGTTCACCCCTTTTCTCTGACCCTTAGGTGTTTTCTTACAATATGTGGATCTTTTTTTTTTCCTTTCTTTCTTTCTTTTTTTTTTTTATGTGGATAACTCTCTGGATGGGAATCGAACCCAGGCCGCAGCGCTGACAGCATCGGAGCCTTAAGCCACTACACCACCAGAGAACTCCCAATGTGTGGATCTTTTAGCCAATACTGTGCCACTCAGGGTTTCCCGTGTTGGATCCCAGTTGTTCAATTGCATTTTCCAGGAGAAGATTTAAGGATCTCCTCTCTCAATACCATCTTAGGTTTCTTCTGGACACAATTTTGTCTTTATTGGCTTTAAAAGAATCATAAGTAAGCATAAAAAAAGAATAATAGTACTAATTATTTCCCGTAGTAGGTAGACCTAGAAAGCTCTCTCTAAAACTCAAACCAGATATTGTCATACATTTTTAAAAAACAAATGGCATGAGTTCCCTGACGGTGTAGTGGCTTAAGGCTTCGGCACTGGCGCTGTCAGCGCTGCGGCCTGGGTTCAATTCCCGGTCAGGGAGCTACCCACATACCAAAAAGCAAAAAATAAAATCAAATTAAATAAATAACAAATGGTTCTCAATATATTTCAGAATAAAATCTGCTATTGACAGTGTCATAACACAGTTTTTACTCTGACTGAAGTCTATACTCCAGCTTCTTGCTACTTCTGTTTACTTCTGCAAATCACCTGCCAATCACATAAGGAAAGAATTGTCAGTGTTAGCTTCTGCTTGTCTTCTGTGTGCTATTTCTTCTGCCTGTAGGGAACTCCTAGTCTTGATGGAAGTCCAATTTTAAATATTAATACCAGTTTCTCTGTGAATATTTTCAGAACTCTGGCTCTTTCCCTTGCCTGTTTGTTTTAAAATCATAAAATTCAAGTAAAATGAATAGTTGGAAGGAAGAATGACATTATAAGAGCTAGTAGTTGTGGATTTCCATGTTGTCTTCACATACCCAGTAGTGATGAAGGAGTAGCTACAATGTTTGCTCAAGGGTAGAGATCAAATCCTGTTCATATTTACATTCTCTTTCTTCCATAACTAGCACAGGGCTCCCTCCAGAGAAGCTGTTTTATACACACACACACACACACACACACACACACACACACACACACACACATATATATATATATATATATATATATATATATATATATATATATATATATATATTTATAAAATGAAGAAAAATCAGGTATTCATTGTGACAACCACTGTCATTATCTATGGCTAACTACACTAATATTTTTTAAATAGTTGTTTTCTGATTATAAAAGTAATATATAATCAATATTAGAAATTTAGAAATACAGAAAAAATAAAAATCAAAAAATACCACCTCTCGGAGATAAAAATATTTAATATTTGTATATCTTTCCTTCCTTATCTTTGGTCATTCTAGCTAAAAGTTTATCAATTTTGTTCATTCTTTCTAGGTTATAGCTTTTGGTTTTCTTGATTTTCTCTATTTGTTTATTCTCCATTTCATTTCTGATTTTTGTTTTTCAGTCTCTTAAGGTATATCTCTTATCTTAATTTTAAAGATATTTCTTCTTTTTAAATGTAGGAATTTACAGCTATAAATATCCTTATAAGCATTGTTTTAGCTGCACCCAATAAGATTTGTTATTGTATCTTCATTTACTTTTATCTCAACATATATATTAATTTCCCTTGTGATGTCTTTTTTTGACCATTGATAATTTAGTAGTGTGTCATTTAATTTCCACATATATTAATCACCAAAGTTTTCTTTCTGTAATTAATTTCTACTTTTATTCCATTGTGATCAGAGAACATACTCTTTTAAATGTATTGAAGTTTTTTTATGGCTTAGCATATGTCCTATCTTAGAAAATGTTCCATGTTTACTTATAGAAGAATATGTCTTCTGCTATAGTGTTATCTAGCGTTCTGTAGACACCTAGTTGGTTTTAGCAATTTTCACGTCTATTTATTTATTGGTCTCCTTAGTTGCTTTAACAATTATTGACAGTAAAAATTGAAATCTTTAAGTATTACTGTTGAATTGTCCATCTCTCTCCTCAATTCTATAAGTTTCTGGTTTATGTACTTTTGGTATGTATATGTTTATAATTGTTTTATATTTCTAAAGACTTGAAAACTTTTTTATTATAATACTCACTTTATCTCTAGTAACTTTAAAATTTTTTATTTTGTCAGTAATTAGTATTGGCATTCTTGTTCTCTTAAGATTGAATGGTGTATATTCCCACAATTTTCTTTAAAAACATTTGTATATAACAAATTTGTATATAAAAACATATAGTATTTTGTTGCATCTTGTTTTTTATCCATTCAGACAATCTCCAGATTTTGTTTTGACTGATTAATCTATTCACATTTACGTTTTTATTGATAGCTTTGGATTTAGGTCTATCATTTTGCTTTTTACTTTTCATATGATTCATGTCTTTTTTCTCTCTTTCCTACTTATTGTCTTTTATATGCATTATATAAATTTTCTAGGGCAACATTTTATTTTATTAATGGTACTTTCACAATGCATATTTTTTCCAGGAATGTGCTATGGGGCTTACTCATCTTTCTGAATCAACTTCAGATTTATAATAACTAAATTTTAGTGTGATATTCAGAAGTTTTTATTCCTATATAGTTGTTTTCTTCTTCCCCTACACAGTGCTGTTACCAAATACACATTACCCATATACATTAAAAACTCAAAAATACATGTTTATAATTGTAATGTTATATAATTTTGTGTCTAAAGAAACTAAGTGAAGAAAAGAGATCTAGGTTTTTTTACATTGTTTGTTTTCCTATTTACATTTCTGTTTCTCTTCATTTCTATCGGTGGATTTGTTACCATATCTTGTCATGTCCTTACTCTATTGTAGATTTATTCACATATACTGCCCTCATATGATTATTGTCAAATACAGTACGTTTTCATATATTGTAGACCCATCAATACCTTTAAATTCATATCTTATTTGTTAAAATTGCTTAAGAAAGAAGAAAAATGCAATTATACTGTCTTTTATAAATCCCTACATAATTACTGCTAGCAGTGCTTTTTGTTGTGTGTGGATTTTAATTTTCATCAGAGTTCACTTGCTTTCAGCATGAAGAACTTCTTTTAAATTTTTTTTGGTAAGGAGAGTTTGCTAGCAAATCCTCTCTTGATTTTTGTTTATCTGAGCATATCTCCCCCCACCCCCCTCTCTTCTCCTTTGTATTTTTTCTCTCTATAAGATTCTTGCTTGATTGTTTCTTTTTTCCCCAAACTTTGAGTAAGTCACCCCAATGCCTTCTAGTCTCTATAGCTTCTTATGAGAAGTCAGACATGCTTCTCATTGGTGTTCTCTTATATGTGATGAGTCATTTTTTTTCATGCTTTTAATATTTTCTCTTTGTCTTTGAATTTCAACATTTTCACAATGATGTGTCAGGGTATATATCTCTACTTGCATCCTACTTAAAATGTGTTGGCTTATGTTTTTCTTCAAATTGAAGTAGCTTTCAGGCATTATTTCTTCTCTTTTGTCTCTATCCTTTCTTCTAACACTCCATTACATGTATATTTGTGTGCTTACTGTTGTCCCACATTTCTCTGATGTTCTGTTTATTTTTCATTAATTCTTTTCCTTTTAATTTTTGAGACTGCATAATCTCTGTTGATATATCTTTAAGGTCACTGATTCTTTCTCACACTCTCTTCTTTAGTAAAACTGTCATTTTGGTTAGTATGCTTTTCAACTTCAGAATTTTTTATTATTTGTATGATTTTTGTTTCTTTATTGGTATTCTCTATTTGATAAGATATGGTCATCATACCTTCTTTCAGTCTTTACACATGGTTTTGTTTAGTTTTATAAACATATTTATGATAGATGCTTTGAAGCATTTGTGTTTTTAGTTCAGAATTTATGTCCAGTCAAAGGCAACATCTCTTATTTTCATACTTTCTCTGAGTATGGGTCATATTTTCCTATTATTCTGCAATTTTTCTTTGAATAGGGGATATTTTTTATATTTAGCAATTGATGATTTGATTTTTTTTTCTCTCACAGTTGTCGTTCATTTCATTGGCTATTTAAAGTGCTTTTTCTGGACTTACTTGGTGGTATCTCTCTCTTCTACTCTCTGCGATCACTGATATTGATGCTGTTTTTATTTTACTTCATTTATAATTATTTCATTATTATCTTGCTTTATTTTACCTGCCCAACTTTCTATAGGCAGCTCATTTCTACACAGCTTAATGATTCAGCAACAATTGGTCAAAGTTTTTAATCAAACACCTCAAGTCAGTAAGTCTTCCATCCTTTGCCAGTAAAATGGTGTGTGGTATGAGGGATACATTTCAGAGCATAGCAAATTTTGAAGTCTTAAGCTGTTACTTGCCTCTGAGCCTTCTTAGATTTCTTGTGCACATTTACATAATCTCTTAGTCAACCAGGATATGTTGAGATCTTATTTCCTCAGGTGTTTCCTATAGATTCATAGACTCTCAGTTAGTCAGAGTTGTTTGATAACTTGTGTTTTCTAGAGTCTTTCTTGTGTATTTTGTGGAGTCTGCAAGTGTGTGTGGAGTGATTATTGAATCTCTTCATGGCTTGCCCACTTTCCAGGGTCTCTCAGTTAAATTTCTAGCTAGCTTTCCGATATCATGCCTACCCACACAGAGACTACATCCTCTTTCTCATTTACAAACTTGTGGATATTCTCTGTTTTTCTGTGAGGATGTGTTTTCCATCCTCTACTATAAATCACATAGGCTGCCATTTAGCAGTAAAACTGCTATTTCTTATAGCCAACCCAATCCTGTATCACTACTGTTTTGATTGAATTCAAGGGGAATTAAAAATAGCCTTAGGCCAAAACACCATAGACTCCTACATTCCTTTATTGAATTTCAGCAGACTTATGAATAAACTCTTCTCAGTAAGTTGTTTGACTTAGGTCAGTTTCCATAACTCTTAAATGGTTCTTATTAATCATTTGTCCAATTTTTTTGAAGGGTAGGATTTTTCAACTTGTTCACTCCTCCACAGTTCTTCCATAATTGATAACTGCACAGCGGTTCTTTGTATTGAGACATCATAGTTTATTTATTTAAACAT
This sequence comes from Lyroderma lyra, assembly GCA_004026885.1. NCBI lineage: Eukaryota > Metazoa > Chordata > Mammalia > Chiroptera > Megadermatidae > Lyroderma > Lyroderma lyra. The sequence goes on from PVJL010002877.1 coordinate 111,822, forward strand.
CTACTGTTGGCAATTTAGGTTCCATGGTTTACCTTTATGAAATGCTATGAATATTTTGCATGTGAAACTTTCTTTTTGCTTAAGCCAATTTTGTAATTGGAATTATCAAGTCAAAGTATAATTTTTAAAGGTAAGAAATGCATCTTGCTAAAATCTTTCACGAACAATCACAACAAGATATGTCTCTCCCAGCAATGTAGGAGAGTGTTTGAATCACATATCCTCATCTATATTGTGGATTCATATTAAAATATATATGGACTTTAATAACTAGATAATTGAAAAGATTCAGCGTTGTATTTTTTTACTTTATTTTCCAAATACCTTTATTCAGCTCAACTCTCTGTAATTCTTCATTTAGGATTAATGGATTCTTTCTCTTTTCCTTGGTTACCTTTTCTAGCAACAGAGGAGCATATCATTTAATGTCATCATGCACATCCATCCCTTTATCTTTCTAATAGAGCCATTTCTAGAAACAGCATTCTCATTACCAGTTCTTCATGACTGTAAATTGATGCATCCAATTTTTAAGTTTTAAATTTTAGTTAGGTCATAGGAATATCTTTTGACTTTCAATGATTATAAATTCAAAATTCCTTTGCTAAGTAGTAATCTAATTCTTACAAAATTTAAAGAGAAATATGATGAACAAAAAATTGCATTTTTAAACAATTTTCTTTTGTTAAAATACTTTCTGAATAGTTACAAAAATACACCTCACTTTCTCCATTGTCAATATACATTGTATGAACTTGATTATTGCATTTTGATATTATTATTATGAACTTTCTTCTAAAGACTATTTTCCATAGAGATTTATCATTGCTAATTCTTCTTTACCTATGATGGATTGAATCTAGAAAAATAACAATTCTAGACTGTAATAGAGTACCTTGAACAAATTTGTAACAATATCCTTAAAAGTGTTCACTCATAAATTTCTGGCAGTGTTTACTAAAAATCTTTAAGAAATTGGTAATTCATTAGGAACTAATCTTTTCACCTGTTTATGCTTATTATGTCCCAGTAAAATCCACTCACCTCACAATAGTTATACTGATTTTTCACAAATTCAGATTATATGATTTCCCTTCTTCAAATGATTTAGTATGTGGTAGATTAAAGAATACAAATTTTTCACATCCTGGGATGTATAGCCTTTTTTAATGACTTTGTTATTCCTTCCTTAAGAGCTAAAATATGTTTCCCCACACCCTTCAATCTGGGATGGCTTCCGGCCTTAATTGGTGCCAGAGAATGTGGTGGGAATGATGTAAAACAAGTTTAGGAACCTTGGCTTCAAGTGGCCTTACAGCTTTTGTTTTTGAACTCTTGTAATACTGTGGAGTTTGAAACGTAAGGAGGCTGGTGTAGCCTATTGAAGGGTGAGTGGCTACATTAATTGTAAAAGCCTTCATAGCTAACAGCTATCAGAACTGCTAGATGTCTGAAGTCATCTTGGAATTTGCAGCCCATCAAATCCTACTGCTGAATGCTTCCACATGAATTAGCCTTGGAAAAATGAGCAAAAGACCATATCAGTTAACTCACAGGATCATAAGAAATAGGTCCTTACATAGCTTTAAGACAATAAGTTTTGGGTGGTTTGTTTGGTAGCAATAGTTATCTGATACAAGTGCCTTTTCATTCCATATTAAATTCTATTCTAATGCAGTGGTTCCCAATCTTTTTATACTTGTGTACTCTTTTAATTTCATTTCTAAAATTGTACCCCTTGTTTTTAAAACAGCTGTTTTTAAATATTGACACTTTTGTTTAATGCCTATCTCAATGTAAAATAGTGGAAATAAAATAACTTAGGAAAAAAGTACTATACTAAAAGTACAAACCACAGATTTAATTTTACAATATTCATAACAGTTAAATATTGATAATGATGATCAATTATCTAATAAACTTTTAATTTATTATTAATAATATTTATTTTCATTATCTGAAAAGTCTGTAATAATAGTTATTGTTCCATAACTAATGTTTTGCATTTTTTTACTTTACTTGTTTTTTCACCATTACTAATAATTTTTCACATACCTCTGAATGGCCCAGCATGTACACCTGGAGGTATGTGTACCACAGCTTGTGAACCAATGTTCTAATGTCTAACCTTTGCTTATAAAATCCTCCATTATCTAGCTTTTCAGGCTCTGAAATATCTTTTTCAATATTATCCTTCCTGTTCTTATTACGATCCATCTAGTTACAAAATCCTGACATCTAGAATTGTCCTTGACACCTCCCTCTTCATCAACATCCTTACTAAGAAGCATGCTTTCTTATCTCCAATTTTACCAAGGCCAGAGACCAGAATATGGGCCATGTCTCACAAATAAAAATAGGCCAGAGTGGTAAGCCTCAAATGATTCCCAGTGGCAGTGAAAATGAAAGCAAATAATTCCTGTTGGTTTATCAGCATTGGTGATTTAAAGTTTGCCAAGATTTATGATGATGAAAATACTTAGTTTTATAAGGGTATGAGTAAACATGCATTTATATAACATTTATGGAGATCTATTCAGTAATACACATATGGAAATAACACATATGGAAATAATAAAACTTCTTTAGGATACTCATCCTAAGGAAATAATTAAAAAGCTTTTTGCATTAATGATGCATTTGAAATGGCCAAAATGTCTATAAACAGGGATTTATTGGATAAGTTATCAACAACAATGGAATTGGAGGCAGTCATTAAAAATCTTGACAATGAACAATTCCTATGATAGGTTGTTAGGAAAGAAAGAATAAAGTAGTAGAATATGAAATATGTTTGTTATTATTAGTTTTACACATACAGCAAATTTAGTGATCTGCCATTACTAGATGAAATTGCATTTCAGAAAATAATTATAACAAAGCAAGTCTGTTAATGGAAGAAGAGTCAACTTGTTTTTGCCCAGCAGGGACACTCTAGAGGAATTGAGGAGATATTAGATAAAGTAGATATAGTCAAAGCTATTTCTATTCATTGGTGGGAGCTGAGCTGACCCCCTGTTTCATGTTGGCACACTAGAGAACTTTGAGAGATCCTTTGGGAGGGTCATGAGCTATTGGCTATAAGTACAGTGATATCTAATAGCTGCTTTTAAATACCTGAATTGCATTTCAATTCAGTGAAGTTTTGCCAGTTTTAACACTCTGGTGAGAGTTGTACTTTGGGAAAATGTAGGAAAAGGCACATGGTTTTACCTATGGCAAACGCTTTTGGAAAGCCAGTTAAGTGATGATAAGGAGATGAAATGCAGGATCTGAAACAAAAGTTTATAGCAAGGCAGTTGACTGCATTGATGTGCAGGAAAGATGTATCATTCATACTCTGTTAGTTCCTAAACTCTTGTGTGAGGGGAAGCTTTTAAATATATTGGACATGCTAAAGACAAGGAAGATCAAACTTAAACTCTCCTTGGGTAATAAGGAGACTGAAGACTGGAAAATTTGAAGATGACACTGAAGACAACAAAGACAACAATAACAACAAAATGACTTCTTACCAATGTCCATTATCAAGAAATGAATATTGTATGTCAATTTTAATTGAAAAATTAAAAAAAAAACAAAAACAAAAACAAGAAACATCATCACTGGGAATCTTGTATTAAAAGTCAATACAATTTTTGTCTATGAGTTCTTGTATAATTCTCTTGTCTCTGTTCAACATTGCCTATCATACAGTCTTTCATTAGAGGCAGAACTAAAATAAGATATTCATCAGCTATGTTGCAGTTTTGTAAATAGCAAGAAAGCTTGCTACTTAAGTTCAAGAAAGAGTAGCAGAAACACTTTCCATGGAGTTTCTAAGCATGGAAACAGCTTGATAGACAGTCATAGGCTGAGAAGCTCTAAAGAAATGAATTTGAAGAAGGACATGGAATATTGTACAATGTTAAAGGACTAACAAAAATATGGAACACAAATTTCATACACAATGTATGTGCATATAAATAAAAGAGATCTAGGAATGGAAGTATTACTAAGTAACACCTTTTATATGCCAAGCACTGTAGTTTGAACATGATGGATATCACTCAGACTCTTGTTCCAGTTACTTTCTCTTTAGGCTGTGTTCATGGAAGGCACAGGAGGAGACTGAATGCCAAGAGAGAGAAGGGATATTATTTTCTTTCTTACATTTCTTGGAAAGCCTTTGAGAAAAGTTTTAAGCAAACTGGATGACCTAGGCTTCTAGGTTGTTTGACAGTATATTTCCAGAGGTCATATGATAAATTTTGCTCTAGTAGACTTGGTAGTGCTTTACCTATGGGCACTGGATCCAGCAGCAGCAACAACAGTTATGGATGAATCCAGATTCTCTGTATTTTTCAGGATCAGTAAAAAATGGATGGTTTAAGCTATTTAGCTTCCACTGAACAGTTTTAAAAGAGTGATATAACAGTTTTACTTTAAAACATAAATATGTAAAACATGCCAGAAATTAAAATTTTTAATACTTAAAATTTGAGAAATTTTAGGTGTTAATATAAAAATGTACAAACACTTTTAGATGGTATATGAGCAAAAAGGAGGAGTACTGTCTTTAAAGGTCAAGGCTGGCTTATAATCACATCTCTAATTTAGTTCATGGGAAAGGTAAAAAGAGAAAACCCAGTACAAGTAATTTTCTTTTAAGTAAGTGAATCAGAGGTTACACTAATTGCTTCACTCTTTTTTTCTTTGGTGATAACTTTATGACATGGCCACAATTAATTAAAAGTGAAGGTGGGAAATTTAATTTTTATTTGGATACTCATGTGTTCAAGTAAATTCACTGACTTTAATAAATAAGAATAATATTTTTACTAAAAAGTAACAAACACTTCCACAATATGCTCAAAAGCCAACTTCACATTCTTAAATTTATATCAGAAATAACCAATGAGGTTTCTGTTTCCTAGCCTCTGTAGTCCTCCTGGACTCCATAATCCTCCTATCCTCCAGAACCAATTGCTTGTGACCCAAAATTTCTACTTCTAAGAATATGAATTCATTTAAAAAATATTGATCAAACTACTACTATATGCCCAGGACTCTTCTATTAGCTATGACTATAGTTTTGAGTAAGATGAATATTATCCTTGTCATCATGGAGCTTATATTATAATGAGGGATATCTGATGATAAAGTTAACGAAAGATACTACAAAATAGAGATAACTGTTAGCAAGAATAAAAGTAGATAGCACTCCCTCCTTAAATATTTTATACCCAAGGCAAAATTACAAACAGAGGCACCCTGTGTGATTATTATAATATATGTATATACATGTAGGTATAATTATGTATCTTTCACAAAAGTTCAGAAAATAGTCACAAACTAAGAGTATATATTTCTATAAATTATATATATATATATATATATATATATATATATATATATATATATATATATATATATATATATTTAACTTTGAACCATGTGAAAGGACTAAATTGTGCCCTCTAAAAATGATATATGAAAACTTTCTTTTCTTGGGTCAGCTTGATCCACGTTTTAAAGTGTAGTTTCTTTTACTAACAGACTCCTAACATTCTATATTTTCTAACTCTGTATTTTGAGTGTATTCTTTATTTTGAGAGACAAAGAACTGAGAAAAAAATGCCATTTCACAGTAACATCTTGGTGCACATGACTCAAATTATTTCCAGGTAAGCAATGGCCTTCCCCCTAAGCTTGAGGTGAATTTTCTTCTTTTGCTCTACTTTCTATATTTCTTCTTATGATTGAGTCACTGTCAGCTGCATAAGTTGGTGAGCACGGGTGAGACATGCAAAAGCCATGAGTTCATCTGCCACCTTAAAGAAGTCTCCCCTGACAGGATGACTTTGTGACAGTCAGGGACTCTAAATCCAAATTCCACTGAGTAAAATAAAAAGATTCATGCAATGTGAAGGAACACAGTACACAGGCATTCATGTTCACTTCTTGCAGCCTTTCCCTAGAATATTTCACAGGTGACTTGGTTGCTCTCTATTTTTCTCTGTGTCTCCTTTTCTCTCCCTCCATTGGGGATTATTTCTTTTGAGTCTCTTGAGAGAAACCTAAGGGAGGAACCTGGGAACTGATAATTCCTGGCTGGGGCCACTGTCTGGTGAAATTGGAAGCCCAGAAAATCCCTGGGGGTCTCTCTTTAGCCTGTATAAGTGATAGTCTCTCTCTCTCTCTCTCTCTCTCTCTCCCTCTCTCTCTCTCTCTCTCTCCCTCCACCTTCCTAGAGTATCTCAGGAGAAACCGAAGGCTGGTATCTGGGAACTCAGGATATCTGGCCAGGGCTGCTTTCCAGTGGAGACAGAAGCCCAGAACACCCCCGAGGACCTCTCTGTAGCCTGCATGGGCATTAGGCTCATTCTCTCTCTCTTTCCAATCTCCCAGATCTTGGCTATTGGCTGTCTTTTCCCTCCTCCCTTGCGAGAGCTACTAGCTACCCTAGCTGTTTGCCTTCTCTCTGAGGTTACTTCTTTTACCCACTCTTTCCACTCCACTTCTTTCTGGAGTCAGTCCATTTAAATAAAAAGCTGTCTATTTCTTTTCTGGAGTTCAGAGCTTAGTGCTCAACTGCTTGGCTAATTGGAGTTTCACTCGCCTGTACTGAGGTGCCAAATCCCCTTCTTGAGTACTATGCAGCTGCACTGTACTGCTGGGAAGCCAGTTGCCAGGGTGCAGCCCTGCACACAGCTTTGCTTCTGCATAAGTTGCTTGTACACACTCAGAGCAGCCGAAAAGAGCAGCTGGCACTTGCATGCCCATGCATTCATGCCCTTGACACTGGCCTAAACACCCAACATATATAGGACAATGCTCTGTGGACTGCCATCAGAACTGTACATTACTGAGGCACAACCCTGCGTGGCTAAGCCTCTGTTAGAACAACCCAATGGAGATGGAGGCAGGAAGGCAAGGACAGGAGAGCCAAAAACCTCTAAGGCAGCTCACAACATGAGGAAACCCCTTTCTTTTTTTCTCTCCTTAGCCCACCCACTTGGACATTCCAAGGCACCTGTTACTCACTCCAACCCTCCTTGTGTGCAGTGTGGTTCGAGGGTGAGGGTCCAGAAATATCACCAAGATACATCCACCTTAAAGTTCCTTGGCCTTTATGAAAGCTTTCCAACAGGATACAAGAGGGGATAAACCTTCCTTCTTTTGCCTTTGCAAAAGAACTTGTGTTACAGAAGGTTTTACCCATTCTCCTGTTGGAAAGACCAAGCAGCACTCAGAGCATTTGCAAGTTCAGACTGTTTATTTCATGCTGGTGGGCCCAGAGGAGTAGCCTCCAAATTCTGAGCCCTGATCAAAGGCAGGGTGGGAAATTTATAGCATAGCATTTCCATACTAATAGTAGTTTCCCACCTGCAGGCTAAGGTTGGTGGGAAAAGGGATTCAGGAAGAAGAAGAACCAGGAAGTGACTCTGGGGGGAGGGGGTCCTGGCCTACACTATCAGCCATGTTGGGAGGCAATATTTCTCTACATTCCCCCCTTTGATGCCCTAACAATGGGACATGCTTGTCTATAGGGCATCGTTATCCTCTAGTGGCCGATAGCCTCATAGAGCTAATATTTTGCCCATGGCCCTGTTGGTTACAGTGATCTCTAAAAATTTCATCAAGGAGTTAATTAAACAAGGGCAAGTAGTAGCCAGAATAACAATAGTGATCAGTGGGCCAGCTAATGGTAAGAGCCATGATGACCATTGGCTGAGATTCCAGGACCAGGAGCCCTCTAGTTCCTGTTTTCATTGTTGTATTCTGTCCCTTAATTCCTTGACCTTGGTGGTAACAATCCCAGACTGATTTATATAACAGCAACATTCCTCATCTAGAAAGAGGCAGTCACCCCGCTTCTCTGCAGTGAGGAGGTCTAGAGCACGCCAGTTCTGGAGGGTGACTGCTGCTAATGAGTCAATCTGGCTGTAGAGGGAGAGTAAGGAGTCTGCTACTCTCTCTATGTCCTCATTCAGTTCCTGGGACAGTTTGTAATAAAACTTGAATGAGAAACCAAGTCCCCCTGCCCCAGTGTCAATTGTGGCTAGGACCCCAGCACCTCCTAGAAAGGGGCAAAGGGTGTTCACTTCCTCTTTGAGTGCAAGGAAGAAGTAATAGTCTGTTCTATTTCTTGATCGGTGTGAACCTAGATATTGGGGGTCAGGAAAATGCGTAAACACATACTGGTCCAGTTGGACTGTAGGCACTGGTATGCTGTGGTGCCACAGAGGAAAAAGAGTCTGTGGGGGTAACAGCAGGTCTGGGTGTTGCCCATTGAGATGTAGTGGGCACACAAGTCAGGTGTTACAGTCACATAAGGTATAAGTTCTTCCTCATCAGGGGGGCTGATAAGGCAGGCGATGTTCTCCCTCATAGGTCCAAGAGGGACATTGAAGGCTAGTGGCCCTATGAGCTCAGTTGAGTTAGGAGAGGGTTCACTGGACTGGTTAAAGGTCCATTCTGCCAGCACAGTTGTACCAATGTAAGTCCCCCTTGCAAACGGCAGGTATAACCAACATGTGGAATCATGTTGGGCACCAATGTTATTTATGAGAGTTGACACCACCTTGAGGACATGTTCTACCTAGTGGATAGTGGACATGCTCTGGTTGAGCAGTTGGATTCCAGTTAGGTCAATACTCTGGTACCCTGTCTTTTTCTCAGCTTTTAGCAACAATTTTTTAGCCCTTTCTACCTGTTGGACCAGAGCTCTATCTTGGACTCCTTCTCCATTTGACATTCCTGCATGTGTTAAGTAAATCCAGCACCTGGTGGATCCTTTCCATCTTTTATTCTGACAGACACTGGAAGTAATTGTTCTCCACCAATGCTTTTTTCCCAGCATGGAGAGATAGGCTAGAGCTCCCTCCCCTATAACATCTGGTGGGCATATAGGTATAGGCAGTAAAGGTTTTGCCTGTCAGACAGCGACAGTTTGTTTCAGAGGAGGATAGAGCTGGGCTGAGAAGGAGGACAAGGAATTGAGGGTACAGAGACATCTTAATAAGCCCCAATATGCCCAGGTAAGTGAGGGTCTCTGGCCAGTAGTCCAGTCTATCGGGACTGCCGCTGAAAGTCCGAGTCCAAGAATTAGGGCAATGAGTCCCACTATGGACAAGAACCACAGAGTGCAGGGGTCCATCAATGATGGGGCAATTGTCCAGAGCTCCACGAGGCGATCCATGGTTGAGTCAGATCTTGAGCAGGTCTGCCGGGTTCTGCTGAGCTCTCCAAGCCTCTGGGTTTTCCTCTGAGTGGGCCTTTTTCACTCTCAAGTGATGGACACACGGGATGATTCCTGAAAACTTAAGAGCAGTGGGGGTTAAGATTACTGTGTGAGGCCCTCCCCAGTGCAGCTTAAGAGGTTTCTTTTTCCAGTCCTTGACTCAGACTAGGTCACCTTCCTGAAAAAGATGGACAGGGTCACTCAGTGCAATTGGGGCCCTCTCCATAGTATAGTATAATTTGGAGACAACCATTCCTAGGGCCTGGAGTTCCTCCACTATGCTCTTGTCACCTAGCTGATGGAGATTTCCTGGTGCACTCCCCAAGCATGGGGGTGGGAGCTCCCATAAATCAGCTCAAAAGGGGAGAACCCTAACTTTCCTGGAGTAAACTGGAAATGCAGGAAGGATAAAGGCAGCAAGTCCACCCAAGGTAGGCCTGTTTCTTGACTGAACTTGGCTAAAGTCTTTTATGATGTAGTTCATGTGCTTTGCTTTCCTTGAGCTCTGGGGCCTGTAAACAGTGGGGAGCTTCCATGTGATGCGGAGCACCTCTGTCAGAATTTGTATGATTTCTGCTACAAAGGCTGGTCCGTTGTCTCTGTGAATGCTGAGTGGCAGTCCAATGCATGGGATTATTTCTCACAAGAGAATCTTGGCCACTTCATGACTCCTTTCAGTTCTGGTTGGGTGTGCTTCCACCTACCCAGAGTAGGTGCAGACTAGGACTAAGAGGTATTTATATCCTTGGCTGGGTGTAATTTCAGTAAAGTTCACCTCCAGGTCTCCAAAGGGGGTGCTCCCAGTACATTGGACCCCCAGTAGATGTTGGGGTGCAATGTGTGTGTTGTTTTTGTGCAGGTCATGCATCACTCCCCAACTGTCCAACAGAGAGCTGGTAGGCATTTGATATAGTATTGGTTTTTTGTTTTGATTTGTTTTGTTTTGTTTTTGGAGAGTCTTAAGGGAAGTCTTTTCCAGGTGTGTCAGCTGGTGGTACTCAGAGACTATGCAGGGACCTGACATAGAAGGGATTATTATTTGTTCATCCAGGAGCTTCCACCAACACTGAGCAGTTTGGGTTGCCCCTTCTTTTTTTGCCCATTTTCCCTGTGTGGGAGAGTATCCTGGCTGTCCGCTTTCTTTCACTGGAGCAAAGATGGAAACCAAGGCTGGTCCTGAGGCATCCTTTTGAGTGGCCTGCTTGGCTGTTTCATTGGCCAGATGGTTGCTTTGGGTGATCGGTCTATCTCCAGTTTGATGTCCCCTGCAGTGTAGGACAGATATCTCCTTCGGGAGCCAGGTTACCTCCAGCAGTCTTAAAATTTTGCCCATGTTTTGATGGTTCTTCCTGTCGCCGTGAGGAACCTGCTTTCTTTATACATGGCCCCGTGTATGTGGACAGTGGCAAAGGCATAGCGGGAGTCCGTGTAGATGTTTGCTCATTTTTCTCTGCATAGCATTGGGGACTGAATGAGAGCCTGGAGTTGACCATCCAGCTTGTAAGGCCTTTGCTTCCAGAACTTCATTGGCAGTTGTTACCACATACCCCACCCTGAGTACCCCATCCTGCATGTAACTGTTCCCATCACTGACCAAGGCAACCTCCCAGTTTTGTATGGCCTTGTCCCAGAGGTTGGAGCAATTTGCAAAGACCTCACCGGTCACCTCAGAGCAGATATGATCTGGTTCTCCTTCCTCAGTGGGGAGGAAGGTGATTGGGTTTAGGGTCTGCACCATTTCCAGAGTGATTCGGGGGTTCTCACAAAGTAGTCCTTCATACTTGGCTAATATAGAGTTGGAGAGAAACTGGTGTCCCTGTGTATTCATGAGGGACATGACAGAATGAGGCACTTTAACATTTAGTTCCTGTCTCAGGTTGAGTTTGTCAGCTTCTTTAATGAAGAATGTTGTGGCCACCAGTGTCTGCAGACAAGGGAGCCAGCCTATTGTAACCAGATCAAGTTTTTTTGATAGGTATGCCACTGGCCTCTGCCATGGTCCAACTGTTTGTATGAGAGCTCCTAGTGTTTTTGGTTTTTCCATGCGCGAACAAGTTGAAGGGCTTCTCAACATCTGGTAACCCTGGAACAGGTGCCCATCCTAGTGAGGACTTGATATCCTGGAAAGCTGCCTCTAATTCTCCCATCCAGTTAAGGGGGTAACGTTCTGGATCTGCTAAGGCATCATAGAGGGACCTCACCTTCGTTGAAAACCCAGGTATTCAGTTTTGGCAGAATCCTGCTACTCCAAGGAATTATCTTAAGGCCCTCTTTGTCCGGTGTTGTGGCAGAGTGATAATGACCTTCTTCCTCTTGGATACTAGGGCATGATATCCCTGTGACAGGATGAATCCGTGGTATTGGGCTTCCTCTCTACAGATTTTTGCCTACTTTCAGGATATAATGTAGCCAGACTCTGATAGGAGTTTCCATAAGGTTTGCGTTCCCGCCAGACATTCATTTCTGGTGGATCTGGCCAGAAGGAGATCATCTACACACTGGATCAGAGTGCATTGGACCTCTTCTTGGGGGTAACTGGTGAGGTCCAACAACAACACCTCCCCAAACAAGGTGGGTTAATTCTTAAACCCTTGGGGCAGATGTGTTCATGTTAGCTGTGTTTGGCACCCCGTGGTCGGATCAGTCCATTCAAAGGCAAAAGGAGGTTGGCTCTGAGGCACAAGCTGGAGGCAGAAGAAGGTGTCTAAACATATGAATTATATGATAGATTGGGGGACTTGGCCAAGGAGGGTGTAGGCGTTTGGAACCACAGGGTGCAAGGATTTGCCCAGAGATTCTGGACTGGCCAGTACCTTCCTCCAGGTTTTTTTTTTTCCACTGTCAGCAGTGGAGTATTCCAAGCTGATTGACAATAAATTAGGATACCCGCCTCTTTAAGCTTAATTAGATGCTCCTGGATGCCAAGTTGGGCCTCCTAGGGGATTGGATACTGTCATTGTCTCTGTGTGCATGTCCCTGGTATAAGTTTGATGATGATTGGATCCCAGTTTTGGGCCAACTCACATGGGTTGTCTTCTGTCCATGGGTACATGGTTTGGAACTCAATCGGGATTTCTGAGTTTTCCTCCTGCTCCAGAGTACAGAACAGTCTCCACTCTTCTTCCTGCAGCGTAACAACCACCATCGTGAGAGATCCCTGGATCAGGGATGCTGGATGGGGATTCAGTCAGAGGGTAATGCAGCCATGTGGTTCGAACGTAATCTGTTCACCCAGTTTGGAGACAAGGTCTCACCCCAGAAGGGGGATATGGCATTCAGGCATGTACAGGAATTTGTGTCTTATCATGTGCCCTCCCAAAACGCAGAGATGGGTCCTACAGAACTGTCTTTGCATGGCGCAGTCTCCAGTCACTCCAAGGATAGTGGCAGTCCATCCACTGAGTGGCCCCACTGGGATGGTGACTACAGAATGTTCAGCCCCAGTGTTGACCATAAAAGTTGTAGGTCGGTCACCCAGTTTTATTTCAACCATGGGCTCAGCGGGGCTGAGGAAAAAAGATCCGGTCTTTCTCATTCTGAGTTCAATCTGGCCAAGCCAATGAGATCCCTTCCCTTGGGTTCTGTCTCTCCTCAGTATTAAAAAGAGCTACAGCAGTTGCTGACAATGGAGCAGTGGGTCTGAAAAAGGGACTCTAGCAAGTCAATCATCGCTTTCAGGTTTTCAGGGTATGATGGGGCATTGTGTTTCCAATTCAGGAGATCAGTAGTAGACAAGGGTTGATAAACATCATGTTTCTGCCGGTTGTATGATGCTGTCTTCATCCCTTCTCTCCAGCTCCCTGGACTCCCTTACTGGCATCTGGAGGGCTGCTGAACATGGTTGGAGCCTTGCCACTGGCCCTGGAGATGGGGGGGAGTGCCTTCATTTGGGGTTGGACTCAGGCTGAGCGGGTTTGGTGGATCTGATGGAGAGGGCATGTCAACTGTTGGGATTCCTGGGGTTGTAGGTCTTAACAGGATGTAGAGTGGAGGTAGAATCAGCTCCTCTTCCGGGTCACTTGCAAAAACTCAGGGAGTGCTCTTGTTCAGTTGAGGGTTCCAACCCAGTAGGGTTTGTGCCACGAAGACCTTGGCCTGTTCCTGACTATTGCAGCAGAACCGCACCCATGGGGGAAGTGTCTGGGTGACTTCCAACTAAGAATCTGTACATGGGAACTGGTCTGAGTGTCCTGGAGTTCTGGTAATGACCTGGCAGACACGACAGACCATTGGAACATCAAGTGTCCCTTCAGATGGCCATCCAACCTGGAACATGAGCTATTCAAGCTTGCAGAGGGCCTGGAGCTTATTGGGGATCATCTTAATTCTGTAGTGACTAGAACAGCTCTTCCTAAACCTTTTCAACATACAGTCTAACACCATGGTTTTGCTGTGTGCTGACCCTATGTTTCCCATGACAGGTGCCACAAGATAAACAAAAGGAAAGGGTGCCTCCTGAATTATAACCCTCAGGCACCCTTCTGGTTGTGTCCCTTATGGGACTTTTAAGCATGTCTTGGCTAAGGTGTACCCATATAAGCCCCAGGCCTGATTGTCCTCATGAGGACAAATCACCATTATGCTTTATGATGTCACCATGCAACCACAGGTTAGGGCCCACTCAGACTCTGTAGCCAAGGCCATGGAGCCACAAAATGGATCAGTGAACCCAAGCTTCCACAATCCCCATTCATTCACACATTCACACAGAGGTTATAACATTCCCGCCCAGTCAAATTCCTGGCTCTGAGACTACTGTGAATCCCTGGGAGGTGATAAGTCTCCCCTTCTGCCCACTCAGGTGGCCTAACTGAGTGGGGCCCTGTGGCCTTACTGTATCTGATACCTGGTCTGGAACCTGTCTTGTCAAGCCTCTTATGAGTCCAGTGGTGATCGTGGACCAAGGTCGGCTAGAGGCAGCTGCCTTGGAGACCTAAAGTGGTCAGGGTGTACCTTCCCCTCCGGGACTCCTCTTGCCATCCACTGTCTCTTCTCACCCAAACAGGTGGCTGCAAAGGACTAGCGCCATTGGGGTTCCTGGTCAGGGAATCAAATGTTGAAAAGGTTTTACCTTTTCTTTCCTGTCAGAAAGACCAAGAGGCATTCAGAGTACTTGCAAGTTCAGCTGGTTTATTTCATGCTGGTGGGCCCAGAGAAGTTGCCTTCAAAGTCTGAGCCCTGACCAATGGCAGGGTGGAAAAAATTATAGCATAGCATTTCCATAATAACATCAGTTTCCCATGCGCAGGCTAGGGTTGGAGGGAACAGGGGTTCAGGGAGAAGAAGAACCAGAAACAGGAAGTGACACCAGGGTCGTCCCAGACTAGGCTATCAGCCATGTTGGGAGGCAATATTTCTCTACACTTGTACCTACCACTTGCTCACTTTTTCTATCCCACTGGCAGTTTTTTTTTCTGCTGTATCTGTACAACTCCCACCATCTAGAAACCACTTCTCTTGAGTAGCGCTAGCAGAGGCATCTCTGCCTAGGACCTAGCCCTAGTGGTCTGAGTTTCTGCTTCCTTCACCACTGCCTGGCTTGTCCTTTTCCCCAGGCTCAGTCCAACACCTATTTGAAACATCCAAAAAGTATTTTGGGTACTTCCAGTAAGTCTTCTTGCTTGCAGGAGTCTCAGAGGCGGCCTGGGGCTGGGAAGATTCCCTAATGCAAGATCAGCTTCTGGAAGCAGCTGCCACGTGATTTTTCTCACAGGAGAGAAATCGCAGTTAACATTTTGTCCATCACAAATGCCTGTCTAGTAAGTTAGGATAAAATAAGCTCTTCCTCTGTTGTCTTGTATACCTGTGGATTTTTGGTTTTGTGTAACTTGTGGCTTTTTAGGGTTAATATCCCTATGACTGTGATCAAATCCAGGTGTAATTTGTAATTAGACCAAGAATCCAGAAACAGTGTCTATGTCTGTTTATATATCTGTATTTTTTTTTTCTTTCTTTGTATGTGTGGCCATTTTAATTCTAAGATCAGCAATGAGATCTAAAATTTTAGCTTCAACTATAAGTTCATTAGACTGGATATTAAATAAATGGTAAACTTACAGTTTTAGGTCATTAACAAAAAAAAAAAAAAGAATTGGTACTCAATTACATTGCAATTTGGCCTCTGTGTATGTTGCAGGAATCTAGGCTTTGCAGAGAAAAAGAATCACTTGAACACCAAAGATAGAAGAAAAAGTTGTTCTTTATTTTGTAGAGAAATATTGCCTCTCAACATGGCTGATAGCCTAGTCTGGGACTTCCTACACCTGAGTCACTTCCTGGTTCTTTTTCTCCCTGAGCCCCTGTTCACACCAATCCAAGCCCACACGCAGGAAACTGATAATTATTATGGAAATGCTATGCTATAAATTTCTCCACCCTGCCTTTGTTCAGGGCTCAGTCTTTGGAAACAACTAGTCTGAGCCCACAGGCATAAAATAAACAATCTGAAATTGCAAGTACTCCGAGTGTGGCTTGGTTTCTCCAACAGGTGAACAGGTAGAACCTTCCACAACATTCAGAAGGTCGAGCCTTTCTGCAACAATTTAGCCAGTAGAGCTGTGACAGACAAAAGTCTAAAATTGTTACCGGAAAATGGGGTGTCCTTGTCGACACGATGTCCAGGTTCTTGGTATCTCAAGCAAAGAATTGAATGAGACACACACAAAAGTATAGAGGTGAAACAAAGAGATAGTTTATTGAAGAGAAAGTACACTCCAAAGAGGTAGGAGCGGGCTCATGCAAGGAGAGTGGCTCAAGAGCCCCAATTAATGAGGCTTTGGTTCTTTTATTTTCTTTCATGTCTTCAGGGGAGACACCTCTGGGCGTGGGGTCTCTTGATTGACAAGTCTAATTGACAAGGGGCCTATTACATAATGCCTTCTGAATGTGCAAGCCCTTTCCCAGAGTTCAGTCTGTTATAATGATATTAATGAACTTCTGGGCATATGTATGACATTACAATGATAGTATAATGAGACTCAGGTGAAATGAAGGTCATTGTAGTTCTCACTGTGCAGGCGTTAGGAACTAGCTCAAACTGGTGGACTATTTTGTGCCCTCTAACTTCCTTGTATTACCTAACTTTTCACCCGGAATTTTCCTGTAGTTACTCAACTTGGGGTGGGAACTACTAATGATAGGGTGGTACTAAGGTGATGACTATCCAGTAGGGTGAGTCTCATGGGAGAGGTCCCAAGATTCCCCCTTTTCTATCTGCCTTCCTCACATCTCCTTGACAGATGTGATCCCCACAAATCTCCATGGGAAGCTGAGGGCCTGGAGGTCTCATCTTTGTATCCTCTTTCTGCTAAGGATGGTCATTGTCCATACCTATTGGGTATCCACGGAGCTCTTGTCCTATCTGATCTAAAAGGGGAAGGGGTCTCAACATCTGCCATATTGACTCCTTTGTCAAGATGGGCTGGAAGCCTTGTTGGGGTACCACTAGTATCCTGATGGTTCCTAGATTAGGAGAAATTAATTTAGTTAGTAGTTTAAAGGCACTGTAGAATTGTATGCCTGAAACCTATGTAATCCTTGCTAACAGATGTCACCCCAATAAGTCTAACAATAAAAATGAATTTAAAAAAAATAATGAAGGCATTGATCTGAGAAATAGGTTTTAAAGCCCCTGTTACTACTAGGTGGTTTCAGAATGGAAAGTCTGTTGGGCCTGTGGCCCTTTGATTTCTGGCACAACTGGTCATTCAGGTGTTATACTCTGTCTAGGTCCAGAAAGACCTGAAAGGGATGCTTTCCTGTAGTGATTGTAATCAGCAAGGTGAAGACATGGGTTACAAGTTTTAGAGTAATTATCCGCAGGGGACAGTCTGTTGCTCAGGGTGAGGAGCCAGAGAAAATTGATAAGCAATTAAGACTTTGGACTAGGAAAAATGTGAAACTGAGACCTAAAAAACAAGAACAGGAGACTTTAGTGAAGTGGGGGCATGGCTGCTCTGTTTGGCCCATATCAAAATGATCGAGCTCCCTGACTCACTCTGGTCCTGATTTATTTGTAGGACTTACAGGTTTTCAGACAAAGGGGCAATCGTACCACCTTTCGATTGGTGGTCCTAATGCATTGGCATGAATTCTTGGTGGACTTTTACAGAAGAAAAAAGAATTACAATTTATTGTGAGAGTGTCCTTGGACCTGGGCAAGAAGTTTTTGGCATACTAGATATGGGTGGATAACTCCTTAAGGCAGGGCATCCTCTCATGTATGTTTTAGATTCTGATGAGAGATGGCTTTCAATAGGTTTTTTTTTTTTTTTTCCTTTGAACTCTTATATGATTTTGCAGTTAGAACTGTTTTCTCAGAGAATCAAGGAACTGGGAAAATGTCCCTTAAATCCAAGTTTTTATGTTATGCAATAGAAATTATTTAAAAGGTAACTGAACTGATAGCTTAGAGAACAGGGTAATCCACTTGTCTCCTGGTTCCCTTATAATTAGACACCTACTTTGTCATCATACACTGGGTAAAAAAGTAAGTCTTTCCCAGCCCCTTTTGAGAATGGAAAATTAACACCCTTGTAAATCAGACAAAATGACTTCATAGCTTTGCAAATAAAAGTAAATGGCTAAATCAATCAGGCAGGCATTAGGAGATATTCCGTATTCCATAACTTGGCTTCTACCCTTGTTGCAAGAAGGTTCTACCTTCTAAATCTTGCAGAAGGCTCTACCAGTTCACCTGTCAGAAAGACCAAGAGACACTTGGAGTACTTGTGATGTGGGCCAAATAGGGCAGCCATCCCCACACTTCACTAAAGACTCCTTTTCCTTGTTCTTTAGCTCTTAGTTTCACCTTTTCTTAATCACTTTCCTTATCAATTTTCTCTGGCTCCTCACCCCGAGCAACAGACTTTCTATCCTGAAACCACCTAGTGACAGGGCTTTAAAACCTATTTCACTGATCAATGCCTTTAAAGTAATAACTGAATTAATTTCTCTTAATCTAGAAACCATCAGGATACTATCCATGCTCCAACAAGGCTTCCAGCCCATCTCAACCAAAGGAGTCAACGTGGCAGATCTGGAGACTCCTTCACCTTTAGATCAGATAGGGTGAGAACTCCGTGGATCCCCAATAGGTAGGGACAATGACCATTTTCAGCAGGAAGCAGACACAAAAGCTGAGACCTTCAGCCCCTCAGCTTCCCATAGAGGTTTGTGGGGATCACGTCTCCCAAGAGAATGTGAGAAAAGTAGATAGAATAGGGAAATCTCAGGACCCCACCCATGAGACTCGCCCTGCTGGAATAGTCACCGCCTTGATACCACTCTTGCACTAGTAATCCTTGCCCCAGGCTAGGCAGCCACAGGAGGAAGTTCCAGGCAAATACAGGGAAGTTAGAGGGCCCAAGAAGTCCACCAGTTTGAGCCAGTACCCAACGCCTGCACACTGAGAGTTACAATGACCTTCATTTCACCTGAACCTCATTATACCATCTTTGTAATGTCATATATATGCCTGGAAATTCATTAATATTATTACAACAGACTGAACTCTGGGAAGGGGAATGCACAGTCAGAAGGCATTATGAAACAGGCCCCTTGTCAATCAAACTTGTCAATCAAGAGACCCCACGCCCAGAGGTGTCTCCCCTGAAGACTTAGAAGAGAATAAAAGTCCCAAAGCCTCATTCATGAGGGCTCCTGAGCTATTTTCTTTGCTTGAGCCTGCTCCTACCTCTTTGGAGTGTACTTTCTCCTCAATAAACTATCTTTTTCTTTCACCACTTTACATTTGCGTATGTCTCGTTGAATTCTTTGCTCGAGATATCAAGAACCTGGACAACGTGTCAGAGAGGACAACCCATTTTCCAGTAAAACTTGCAAGTTCAGATTGTTTATTTTATGCCAGTGGGCTCAGAGGAGTTGTTTCCAAATTCTGAGCCCTGAGCACAAGCAGAGTTGGGTAACGTATATGCGCAGGCTGGTGCTGGCAGGAGCGTGTATGCAAGGAGGAAAAGGGAAGAAGAAAAGGGGAAGAACTGGGCATGATCAGTGAAGTAGTGGGGCAAATATTCCCCTATATCTTTATCAGTGTTACTGGAGAATGGGTCCTTCTCAGGATGGTGTCCAGGTTCTTGGTTATCTTGTGCAAAGAAATGAATGAGACACACACTAAAGTGTAGAGGTAAAACCAAGAAGCAGTTTATTAAAAGGAAAATAATGTGAAACAAAGAGTTAATTAAAAGGCAAATTACACTCCAAAGAGGTAGGAGTGGGCCTGAGCACGAGTGGTTCAAGGGCCTTGAATGGCAAAGGGAAAGTACACTTCCAAGAGGTAAGAGTGGGCTCCAGCAGGAAAATGGCTTAAGAGCCCCGATTAATCAGGTTTTGGTAGTTTTCTTTTCTTTAGTTGTAAGGGCTTACATCTGTCTAGGTGTGGGGTCTTTTGACGGACAATTTTGATTGACAGGGGGGTCTATTACATCACCTTTTCTAATTGTGCATGTTGATTCCCAGAGTTCAGTCTGTTATAATGATATTAATAAACTTCTGGGCATATGTATGATATTATAATGATGGTATAATGAGGCTTAGTTGAAATGATGGTTATTGTAACTCTAACTGTACAGGAGTAAGGAACTGGCTCAAACTGGTGGACTTCTTGTGCCCTGGAACTTCCTTGTATTTGCCTGGAACTTTCTCCTGTGGCTGTCTAGACTGGGGCAGGGATTACTATTGAAAGGGTGGCATCAGAGTGGTGATTACTGCAGCAGGGGGAGTCCCAAGGGAGGGGTCCTGAGATCCCCCATATTGTGTCTTCCTTCCTCATTTTTCTTCTGAGAGATGTGATTCCCCACAAATCTCTAAGAAGTTTGAGGGACTGGAGGTCTCATGTTCTGTATCTGCTTCCTGCTGAAGGTGGTTGTTGTCCCTATGTATTGGGGTTCCATGGGGTTCCATAGAGCTCTCATCCTATCTGTTCTAAAAAGGGAAGGAGTCTCAAGATCCACCTGGGAGACTCTGTTAACTTTTTCAGTAAGGATAGGCTGAAAAGCCTTACTGGGGTATCATTTGTATCCCAATAGCCCCTAGATGAGGATAAACTAACTCAGTTAATAGTTTTAGAAGTACTGGCCCAGGAAGGAAGCCCACAAAGTCCCTGTCACTGTGTGGTTACATGGTGAAAAATACATGAATTACAAGTTTCAGGGTAATTATCTTATAGCAGGATGTAGGGGCATTCTTATGATTCAGGCTAGGGACAGTATATTTAATATTCAAGGTTAGAAGGCAGGCAAAGTTGATTAAGAAGATGATTAGGACTATGGACTAGGAAAGAGGTGAAACTGAAAGTTGAAGAACTAGGGAAAAGGATAGTAGGGTGAGGGGCTCCGTCATTTGCCCTGTGTTATTTCCCCCCTTTCAGTACTAAGGCCTCATATTTCTGAGACCAACTTAAGATCAAATTGTTCACTTTGTTGTTGGAGGTATATTCTAATCTTTAGTCATTGTAAGTCCTTTAGTTTATATATTATTCCTACTAATATTTGGCTCATGTCTTTTAACTTGTCAAGTGTGTCTCCTCCAGGTTACAGCAGTTTCACTTTAAAATAATGGCTCTCCAGGGATTTCAACTAGTTTCCCCAGAGATAGAAGCCCCAGATCTATGCTAGTTTCCTCTGGACACTGCTGGTCACAACTTCCATCTCCCACCTGCCTAAAAAGTAAAAACAATATCTCCTTCCTGAAAGAGCAAGAGAGTGAGGCCCAGACTATGACTTCACCCCCTCTCAGCATGAAGGAACTACAGAAGAGACAAACTGTCCCTTTTCCTAAAATATTTCAGGGTCTCAAACCCTGGAGTGGAGAAAAGACAGAGTAGGCAGGAAAGTAGATACGAGCAGGAAAGGAGAAATTGTCCAGGTTCATTAGCAGCCTCTAAATTAAAAAGATAAAGAGAAGGAAGGTGGGAAGAGGAACTTGCCTTTTAGTAGTACCGAGGAGTAAGTCTTGGCCCATTATCAGCTATTCTCAAATTGAAAGGGGAAAAAGTCTCATCTATCCAACCATAGGCCCTACTTCCCAAAATCATATTATTATGCAGCTTTGGCCCTTTGAGAAGGATCACCCAGAAAAGAAAGGGGGAGGAGCTTGTAACCATAGATATAAACACTCTCAAACAATGGAGGGCCCCCCTCCCACTTCCCTCTCTTGGGTCAGCCCACTCTCTTTCTCAGAGTACTTTTTTTTCACTAATAAATTTTTAACTATTTTATATTTTCAAGAAAGAGAAAAAAATATATATATATATTTTGAAGTCCTAACACTCAGCACATCACAATATGACTTTATTTGGTAATTGCTAAGATGTGGTCATAATTGAGGAGGGTGGGACCCTAATTCAATATGACTGGTATCCTTATAAGAGGAGAAGAGATACAGACACGCAGGATGAATGCCGTAAGACAAGGGAGACAGAGATTGGAGTTATGTTCCAGAAGCCAAGGAATACCTGGGGCTACTAGAAACTGGAAGAAGTAAGGAAGAATTCTCCCATAGAAGCTTTAGAGGAAGCGTGGCCCTGGTAACACTTTGACTTTGCATTCCAGCCTTGAAAACTCAGAATAGTGAGATAATAAGTGTCTGTTGTTTTAAGGAACACAGTTTGTGGTAATTTATTGCAATAGCTTAGGAAATAGATACAAACACCTAATTGACCATCAAAAGTATATAGACAAGAGCTATCAGGAAAGTATCCAGTGATATAATATGAAAAACATAATTTATGGATGGATTTATTCCAAGCAACCCTAGTAAATTTAAGTATAGTGTCTTCAAAGTTATACAGTGACAACAGTTTGGGTAGATAATAAATTTAGATAGTACTTCTCACTTCACATTGGATTTGTCCTTCATATTAAATTTTACAAGGTCTAACAATTAAGTTCACAAACTCATCCTAGAAAAACTGTTCATACCTCATTGCTCACTATCACTATGGTCACCTTTGAAGTATTCCCCTTGGGAAGCTATGTACTGATGCCAGAGCCTAGCCCACCCTTCAAAGTAATTTTGGAACTCTTTTTCTGGTATGGCTTTCAGAGCTATTGTATTACTTTTGATGTCCTGGATGTCATCAAAATGTCTTCCTTTCAATATTTCCTTTAGCTTGGAGGAAAGAAAAAAGTCATTGGGGGCCAGATCAGGTGAGTAGGGAGGGTGTTCAATACAGTTATTTATTTACTTGCTAAAAATTCCCTCACAGACACTGCTATGTGAATTGGTGCATTATAGTGATACAAGAGCCATAAGTTGTTGATAAAAAATTCAGGTGATTTCCATCTAACTTTTCACAGAGACTTTTCAGTACTTCCAAATAGTAAACTTGGTTGACATTTTGTCCAGTTGGTACAAATTCATCATGAACAATTCCTCTGATATGAAAAAAAGTTAGCAGCATAATTTTGACTCTTGATTTGGACTGACAGAACATTTTTTGTTGTGAATAATTGGAAGACTTCCAATGTGCACTTTAATGCTTTGTTTCAGGGTCATATTGGTACAATCATGTTTCATCACCATGATAACATGGCCTAAAACATCATCTTGCTCTGCAAAATGTCTTGGCAAACTTTGACTCTCCTTTGCTTTTGTTTATTGGTGAGCTCCTTTGGGATCATTTTCGCACACACCATTCTTATGCCATGACTTTCAGCTAAGATTTTCCTGTTTCTTTATTGTTGTTTACTTGGTCTGCTATGCTTCTCACAGCCAGGTGAGGAATTTTGATGCATATCTTGATGAATTTTGTGCATACTTTTTATCAGTTCTGCTTGTTATTGGCTGCTTTGACCTCTCTTCAACAGTGATGATTTCTCTCCCCTCAGAAAAGCATCTAATCCATTTGTACACTGCCATTTTCTTCATGGCACTATTTTTATAAAGTTGGACTAAAATATTCCTGGTTTAACTTCCACTCCTGCCAAGTTTAACAAAAAAGTTAATGTTTATTTGTTGCTCTAATTCAAGCTCTGACATTCTCCCAATGTCACACAAAACCGTGCAACAACTATAATGAACACTACTCAGCAAGACATCACCACACATCAACACAACACAGCTATGAGACACAGATAAACCATAATTATGAAATCTTACTGAGTTGTTTCTACAGTGTTACCAACTTAAGTGTACTGTGGCCAGTTCATGAACTTAAATGTCAGAACTTGTATATACAATTGAGCCTTATTAGGCCAATGAAGAGATGTATTTGCACTTTAAACTTGGAGAATTAATAATAATTTAACAAAAAGCATTCAATACTGTTTCTCACAGATTATACCTTGTTCACTTCTCTTCTGTATGTATAATTTTGCATCAATTGTGGTAAGCCTTCACAAGATATTATCTATCATCGGGACCTTCTTGTAGAATAGAACTTTAAAACATTCAACTATCAAATCTTAAAATACTGAATAGAAGTAGAAGGTTTTTGTGGGGATTTACAGGTTTCACATATTTACAATATGATATGAGAATCTATGGTGTTCTGGGATGAAGGAGAATCTATTTAGATTTATTATTTTCCATTAAAAGCAAAAATCATGCTCAATGAGATTGTTCTTAAATACTGACTTGATTTAAGGAGGAAAGAAGTTGCATAAACACATGAATCACAAGGAGATTATTAATCAGTTTTGTGTGTCTCATTGCAAGAATCTTAATACCCACTAATAACATGCATTTGATATCATATGTATAGGGACTACCGTTGAGTAAAATAAAAACAGTATAAGCTTCATTAAAGCATAAGTTGTTGAAAATTACTTTAGATATTTGTTTAAACTAACGTAATAAATCTTAACCAAATGTGCTATCATATTTGAAACCTGTCTTACATATAACTTCATAAAATAATCTAAGATTATTAAGATCTGTGCTTGATGGTCAGCTTTCTTCTTAATGAATTGCTGAATCTCTAAATTCTGAAAAGTGCAGCAGCTGAGACTTTGGGGAGGGAAAACAGTCCTCATTTATATGTGATACTGGATATCAACTCAAGTGGTACTATTGAAAGGAAGCTGTAGTAAAAGAAAATGACCATCAGACAAGGAAACCAGGGGCCTAGGTCCTAAACCCAGTCAGCTTTCTACATCTCAATAAATCACTTCACCTCTCACAGCATCATTGTTCTAATCTGTAAAAAAGAAGTAACAGTATCAAGATAATTCATGTTGTATGCTTTTTTCCAATCTACAAGGTTATTTGGAGGGACCAATAGTGGATGTGAAATTTGAAAGAGGTCTGCTATTTGTGAAATTACATATATGGAACATTATTAATATCTTTTAATTTTACAAGGAGGCTGTTTTTTTCTCATAACTGAAAGTATTTTTCAGATAAATAAAAGAAAGAGGTAATATAAATGCAAGTCAATCATGTTGCATTGTGTAGTCAGTCAAATCAAAAACATAATTTTGAAATGATTGTAGGGAGTTCCCTGGTGGTGTAGTGGCTAGGCTTTGGCACTCTCAATGCTGCAACCTGGGTTTGATTCTTAGCCAGGGAACTACCCCAACAAAAACAAACAAATAAACAAACAAACAAATAAATAAATAAAATTATTGTATATAGAACATTGCATTTATTTATTTTCCCATGAACTTATGTAAACATGTTTTGCATAATTATATTTTAAAATAAATCTGTTGATACTAGCCAGAGCACTTTGAAACATGCACTAGCATTTAATACAGCAATATTTAAGTAGAAATAAAATAAATATAGATCATACATGAGGAAATTGTCACTTAAAATTCTAAATGCATCATTTTTTTAAATGAGTCTGAATAACATTAATACCTTATGTCAGGATAACATTTCACAGTTAAAAAATATTTACACTCATTTTACTCAAGTTAATTTTCACAATCACCCTTCATAGTTATTTATATTATTTTGCTGATGAGAAAATGGAGATTTTGAAGTTATCTAGGGTATCACTACTAGTAAATGGCAGAACTGCAATAAAAATTCAGTTTTACTAGTACCTAAATCATTGTACTAAGCATCATGATTGATTGATTCAAGATAAGTTTTGAAACACACTATATGTCAGCTTTTACATATTTTAAGTACAAATTTTTTTCATGTAACTGATTTTTTATTATTGTTCAATTTAATACTGTGTTTCATTAATATGATTAAATAAATGGCAATAATTGTGCATATCTGTGTGCATTCTTACTGCCATAGTTTTTCCTGCTATGTTTTATATATTGCAAATTGTAAAAGGTAGCTACATGTCTTAAATAAGTAGATATTTAAATCAGAGTGAGTAATTTTAAGGAGTTGTCATTCTTTTGGGATCAGAGGATGAAGGGCACACACTTGGAGAAATAATGGGGAAGAAAAATCACCTGCTTTCCATGCCCCTGTGTTTCACACTGCCCCATGACACTAAACAGACAGGTGCATCAGAGGATGGGGTTGTTCATCTAGTCTGGATTAAAAACATGAGAATCCATACAAATAAAAGGGAATGAGGTTGGGAATAGAGTTCCAGAAATTCTAAATATCAAGACATTTTTCTATTTGTACCAAAAATGGCAGTGTGGAATGGCCAAAATGCTTAATTGAGAGCCACTGGTTTCATTTCATGAGACTGGGCAGATAGTGTCTCCTTTCCAGTCTGCACATAAGTATATCAGTCTTTTGTATAGGGGCCCTTGTACAACATTATCCTTCTGATTTAATAGCCTTCCTCTATCTTTCTAACTTGCTTCAGTCTGGCAAATTCTTACACATCCTGTTAGACACAGCCATATCCCAAATGCAACCTCCCCTAAACATTTTCCTGACACCACCAGTAATAAGTTTTTATGAGCTTTTACATTCACATGTTATCTATTTCTAGTGTTATATAACAATGTACCATATTCACTTGTTTAAGAAGTAAGCTGACCAGATATACCATTTAAAATGGCACAGAAAACAATGGTATTATCCTATTGCAAACATTGCATATAATCAGGCTAGTCTCACTGGGCTAAATTCAGTTTCAGTAGGTTGACCATACTGAAATGGGACAGAACCTTTGCTTTCTGTACCATTTCAAATGCTACATCTGTTCAACCTATTAAGTGGGCTGTCTCTCAAAGTGATAGTTTACTGATGGTGGGGGTCTGATCACATGTGTTTCTGTGTGCCCTTTGCACAGTAAATGCTCACTGAAAACTAAACCTGGTCTAGAACAGACACTAAACAAATGACTGTCAAAATGGTAATATTAAGCTCATCTTTAGTGGAGCGCTACCCCTGAGTGTATGGTCAGCATATGGTAAGGGGTCTACCTTGTGCTGAATGAATAAGCCCTATAAGATGCTTGATAATGTACATTGTCTTCTAATGCCCATTCAAAGGTAATAAGTAGAAGACAGATATAGGGAGGTGTTCCCTTAATGTTAAAAGTAAATGTGAATGGTGACTGAAATGTAGACTATTTCATTTACAGAGCAGTGCCTCCTGGCCAGTACGATTCTCACTCAGGCTTTAAGAAATGAAGAATTCATACACTCAACTCCTATTGGATGCAACAGATGTTATGCACAAAAAATTTCTACACCCTATGTAATAAGATGCAACCTCGATGTCTATACTAAAAGTGGCTGATTTTTAAAATTTGTTGTTTGAGCTTGTCCTTTATTGATTTTAGAAATGTTTTAACAGGTAGGTAAAATCCATTATTATTTCATATTGAATCCTTTTTCATCACTTCTACCATTTGGCCTTGTAGAAATCTCAAAAGGCACATCATTTTAATGAGCTCTCAAGAATACTTTAAAATCATATCATCTGAAATGTATCAATACATAGATGTAAGTTTCTCCTGTATATTGAAAGAAAATTTTGACTTCAATAAATGAAGAAATAGGCTTTAGATAATTCATTGAGAAGATGTTTACTTCCTGGATTTTTAATAGAACACATCTTCTTTCCTTTTGTTTATAAATCTTTGAGCACCTTACAAATCTTAATTGCCTGATGTTATAATTCAAAGTGGACATACAACAGCAGGCTTTGTGACAGGTAAGTGCATACACAAAAATGGAGAAAAAGAAAAACAGCATTGATAGAATAATTTTAAAAGCAAGATGTGTCAGTTGTCTTAAAACTAGGCCTACGCATTGGTGCCCAGCTCACACCTCCCTCCCATAATTCCCACTTAATCTCTACAAAGAGCCTGTATAGTTGTGCCCACACATTGCACAAATATTAATAAATGTTCAAGGGAATAAGGTTATTTACTTCTCTGATTTATTTAGAGATTGAATTCACTAAAACTTAACTCATTTTGATGGAGAACTTAAGTGTGAGTCTGATTTAGATTTCTAGATTAAAAATAGTGTTAACTCATTCAAGTCATAAGAAACTTCACCTGCCTGTCCTAGGTCATAATTTATGTAAGTGTTTGGTTTAAATTTTCCTTCTTCATTTGTGGGTGCTTATATGGGAGAGGGGAACAGCCAGCAGGCAGGGGCTGGTGAGGAAGCCTAGCTGAGTCTGCTAGCTTAGACCAATTAGCTCAGTGCACAATTAGTTCTGGTCACAATAATTGGTTTAGAGGTAGGTATAGTACTTGGTCTAAAGTCATCTAATCTATGTGACCAATAGGACATTTTTGTATAGGACTTTTAATGTGACTTACCTCAGATCTTAAAATCAACCCAAAGGTGATAAATTTCAGGAAAATAAGATCAGTATTACAACTGAATGAGTTCTAAAGCTTATGTCTTGGAAACTGCCATGCATCCACAAATCTGTAAACCAAAAGATATCTCATATCTTGCAAATTTAGTCATTGACACCATTGCTTCAGGGGTCCAAAATAATTCACAGGTTGTTCTATTAAAGTGCTTTCAATAAGAGTATATCATAGGGAAAAGTTTAAAATATACTTCGAGGAACTTAATAAGCCAAAAAAAAGAAAAAAAGGAAGAAAAAAACATTTGTTGTTAGGGAAGGAAAGTGAATGTACATAACCCAGGGTATGAAGAAATAAGACTATTTTAAAAAGAAGAATTTAACTACATATTTTCATATATTTAGTTTTGAAAAAATTCCCCAAATTTGGAAAAGTGACCAAGATAATTATGATATTTGAAAAACAGAAAAAGCACAATTTTGAAGATTGTTTGTTTTAACTTACACAATAAAGAAATTTTAAATTGTGTAAGAAGATCAGATACAAAGTCAACTTTGAGTGATAAATTCATATAGGTTCTTATCTAGCATCTCATGATACTACTCCTCTGCTATTAACTGACAGAAGCTAATATTAGTGTACCTGCCTCCCATTCTGAAAGAAACTTAAGATAGGAGGAATATGGAATAAGGAATCAGAAAAAGTTTACTATAATCCTTGTTCTGCAAATTGCAGGCCCTATGCCTTGGATAACTCATTAAATGTATTTGCATGAGTGTTCTCATCTATACAGTAGGAATAATGATAATATTCTCTAAATGTTTTTTATAAAATGTAATAATGCATATAAAATTAGTTATTATTTTATTGTTACTGAAATACAGACTTATTATAGGATATCAATAAATATGGAACACTACAGTGACAAAATTGAAAATCATCTATATGTATACCACTTTGAGATAATTGCTATTAATGTTACTCTACAAGTATTTCTCTCTTGTGATGTATTTTTAATATAATTGAGATCATTCTAAATATACAAATTTCTATTCTTTATTTTTATTTAGTGTGATATAATAATTTCATTAAGACTTCAGAAATATTTTGTAACATAATTTTAATGGCTACATACTTATGGTATTAATTTATTTGTTTAACTAATATTTGCCTAGTATCTTTTTCTTCCTTTTGTTCTTCTATAAAATGATTCAGTGAGAATCTTTTTGTATAAATCTTTCATTGAATTTTAGTTTATTTCTCTAGGCAAATTTCCAGAAGTAGAATTATTTCACAGACTATAAATATTTTTAAAATGATTACGCACGCTGCCCAAATGTCCACATACAGTTTAAATAACTTGTACATATACTAGGTCATTGTGAGAGTGTCTGTCTTACAGCAACTTTGCTGACATTTTCTCCTTAAAATTTTCAAATTTAATTTAAAAGTTATTTTATTTTGCATACCTGATTATTTTGTGAATCTTTAATTATTCATAAAATAAAACATTTTGAAAAGAATCTTTGGAGTAGCAAAATGTTATATAAACAGTATTCTTAGCATGAGTGCAACAAAATGGTGACATGAGAAGGACCTATGAAAAAGTCCTCTGGAAATTACAACTAATGAAACACCTATACCTCAGCCAAAGACCCTCCACACAACACACAATCACTGCTAAGAAACCCACTTGTCACGTGAAGGTACCTGCAGGCAGGCAGAGGGTTAAACAAAAGAGACATAAAAGGGGAATTATAGAGATGTGGCAGCGCCAAGGTGCCCACTTGAAACTCTACCACTGGGGGAAGGAGGAGGAGGAAGGTAGCAGTAGAGCACTCTGGAAGTTACTTGGTTTCAGGGACAGAGGAAAGGAAGCATAGAGGCAGGGGCATGAGATACTGCACCTACCTCATTACAGCCCCCAGGATGTGCAGAATGGTCTGTAAAATGCAATGGCCAGACTTCACTCCGGGTCCCAGAGGAGGGGGAGTGACTGGGCAGTGAGGAGCCGCAGCATGAAAACTCAGGCTTGAAAGAAAAAGGAGAGAGGAGGCTGCGTGCCTCCTCTGCCCACAACCAGTATGGTCTGAAAGACCAGCATACAGGACTCACCCCAAGGCTTAAGACAGAATCTGTGCATGATACAAAGCCAGAATAGAAATGTGCAATCATGCCCAAACTCCCTGCATGGCCCCAGGAGCCACAGGAAGAAAGCAAAGCCACAAATGCCATTCTGCCACAGACTTTTGCCCACCCAGTATCATCAGTAAACACCAAAGAAATTGCAGCAGCAATGGTCTAGAGAGATGTCAAAATGGGAAACTAGAGAAAGGGAGCTCAAAATAAGTTCAAACTGACAAAAAATGCCAAAGATATGGGGACAAATGACCCATCAGAAACAGCTCAAAGCCATGATTATAAAAATGCATAAGGAACTGAATGATAATTCCAACAGAGAGATAGCAAGCATTAAAGAAGATTTACAAACCATTATAAAGGACCAGACAGAGATAATGACTACATTAACTAAAATGAAGAATGGAATAAAAGTCACCAAACTAGATAAAATAGAAGTGCAATGCAGTGATTTACAGGAAAAGCCCACAGAAATCACCCAACCACAATAGACTGAAACTAGGACCCCAAAAAATGAGAATGGTTTGAGATTTCTCTGGGATAAGATTAAGGAGAAGAATATTAAAATTATAGGTGTACCAGAAGAAACAGAGAAAATGTAAGGGAATGAGAAATCATTTGAAGAAAGGATGACTAAAAATTTTCCAACCTGGTGAATGAAACAGACATACAAGCCCAGGAAACACAGATAATCCTAAACAAGATGATCCCAAACAGAAACACACCGAGAGACATCATAATTAAAATGTCAAAAGTTAAAGAAAAAGAGAAAATTCTAAAACAGTAAGAGAAAAGCAAGTATTAACTTATAAAGGGCCACCCATATGACTCTCAGCTGATTTTTCACCAGAAATTTTACCAGCCAGAAAGAATAGGCAGAAAATATCTAACGTGATGAAAATCAAGGCTCTACAACCAAGAATAGTGTACCCAGCAAGGCTAGCATTCAAAATTGAAAGATGCATAAAGAGGTTCTTAGATGAGAAAAAGTTAAAGGAATTCATCACCACCAAACCAGTACTACAAAGAACTTAAGAGGCGCTTATTTAAGATAGGAGAGGTATGGGAAAGTGCATAAAACAAAAGTCATAGACACAGTCAATAATTTAGTATTTACCTGAGGGTAAGAAGGGAGGGGGTGGGGGAGAAGAGACAGGGACACAAATATATGGTGATGGAAAGAGAACTAGCTCTGGGTCATGAAAACATAATACAACATGTAGAAGATGTAATATAGAATTGTACACCTGGATCCTAGGTAATTTTTACTAATCAATGTCACCACAATATATTTAACAATAAAAAAACAAACAAACAAAAAACCAATATTCTCATATGAAGCCACTTATTATAACTTATCTACTGATATCTTCTGAGCCCACATGTACCTTCCCATGCCCTGGGCCTTATCCATAACTAAAGTAAAACCCTGTTACACCATGATACACATTTCAGAATTCTGATTTTTCAAGCATTATAATAAGCAGCAGGTTTAATTGCCTTGGATTTCTGACTTGATTACTGATCTATGAGAAATGATTCACTCAACCACAGCTCTCTAAGTCTCATAGTTCATTTATAGACCTCTTTGAGGATACACACCCCCTTGAAGGGGCATCCTACCAATATTATAAAGTTGCTATTATTGGGGCCAATTAAATTCTGTGAAGATACTAGAGATGGTACTTCTTCAATTGTGTGATGGCTAAGGGCAAAATGAGATTAGAATAAGGAAGCTCAATTCATATTCTTATTTCCTGTGGGAAATCATACCAAATTTAATTTTGCTTTCATGAATTATTTGAATAATTATACTGAAGACATAATTTTCAAAAGTGTAGATCCTATTGGTGATAGAAAATCAAGACAAGCAGCAAGTTAAGATTTACAATGTGACCTAGACTGTGCTGGTACAAAATCTAGGCAAATGTTGCATTCTATTAACTTATGGAAAACACCAGTCTAACTGACTTTTTGACTGAAGCAATAGGTAAATGGACAAAATTGTCTGGACTGATAGGATCTGGTCTATCAGGAATTAGTGTGAATAAAACAGCCAGCAAGTCATGGTGTGTCCTATGTTTAATTCCTAGTACTTTTTTGGTTCTTAATTGGATATTTATTTTTATAATTATCCCCAGTAACTATCCTTGGCATTTCCCCCAAACCACCCTACCATTTTTTTCTCCAGGACTGCCATTCAGAGGTGCTCACCAATAGGGGCTAACTTTGCTTAAATAGTTTGTTATTTTTTCTATCTCAATTAGATTCCCTATTTCCTTGACCCATCTAATAAAATATAGACACTGTTTTATAGTTTACCTCTAGCAAGCTGCAACTGTTTAGATTAATTCCTACTGATTCTAGCAAAGATTATAAGGCAATTTTATTGCTCAAATGGATGCAAATTCTAATTAATATACCAATTTTCACTTTTATGAGACTGTGGGTATCTATATAATACTAAACAACACAAATGAATTAACAGTGAAGCCATGCAAAATAGCTTTCTGATTAACTTTGAATGATTTTAAATAATGCCCCTCTGGGCACATTTATAAAATAAATAAAGCTTGATTATGTGCCTAGCCTTTCTTGCCACCCTCCACATTTCTTCTCTTCTTCTTCCCCAAGTATGCAGTATTCCCATAATCTCCTGTCTCTTATGGTGGTCAAATACTTCCTGAGGAAAATATTCCATTAACTTCCAAAGAAAATGAGGTGTAATAAATGAAGAGACTGACTGTAGTCCTCCTCCCAAGAGAAATGGACTATTAACAGCTGAAGTTACATTGCCCAACTCAATAATAAGTGTCTAGTTCCATGATGGCAGCTACTTGGCATTTATGTCAAATGTTCTTCCATCCCACATTCACAGCAGTCATCACTAATTCTTTATTTTTGAGGCAGGAAGCATCCTCCTCAGAATCTTTCTCAACAGAATGCTTCAAGCAATGACTGCTAATTAATCAGAATTTATTTTTAAAATGAAACTTATTTCTCGGAGAAAAGGGGACTCTTGTGCACTGTTTGTGGGATTATAAATTGGTACAGCCACTATGGAAAACGTTTTGGAAGTTCCTCAAAATATTAAAATAGAACAATTATATTTTATGATCCAGAAATTCCACTTCTGGGTATTTATCTGAAAAAATACAAAACACTAATTTGAAAAGACATACTCACCCCTATGTTCACTGAAGTGGTATTTACAATAGTTAAGATATGAAAGCAACCCAAGTGCCCATCAATAGATAATTAGATAAAGAAGCAGTGACAGAAATATACTATGGAATATTAGTTGTCAATGAAAAATAATGAAATCTTACCATTTGTGACAACATGGATCAACCTAGAGGGTATTATGCTCAGTGAAATAAGTCAGACTAAAGAAGACAAATACCATATGTTCTCACTTATATGTGGAATCTAAACAACAAAATAAACATGCAAACAAAACATAAACAGACTCATAGATACAAGAGAAAAAGTGATTGTTGCTGAATGGGAGAGGGATTGGGGACCAAGGTGAATAAAGTGAAGGAATTAAGAAACAGAAATCAGTAATTACAAAATAGTCATGGGGATATAAATACAGCACAGAGAATATGGTCAATAATGTTGCAACAACTATGTATAATGCCAGGGGGATACTAAACTAACTAGGGGGATAACATTATAAAACATAAATTATATAAATGTCTAACCACTACACAGTACACCTGAAATAAATACAACATAGTATTAAATGTCAATAGTAACTGAAAAAAATAAATAACTTAAAAATAAAAGAAACTTATTTGCACCTGTGGTTTTAATGAAATTTTTTATACTTGGGGAGGACAGCTGATAGATGTGTTTGGAAGAACAGTAATTTCCTCTGAAATCATATCACATAGGTAACTGATCATATTCCATGTATATAATACACATATATCCTAAAGAATTCCTTATCTTTCTATGGAGGTCACATACTTGCAGAATGAAAAGATTTTTTTTTTTGCATCATATAGACAAGGGTTTAAAATTTAGCATTATAATATAATACATGATTCTGGGAGAGTTATTGAACTCCTTTGAACTCACACATCCTTATAGGTAAAATGAAAATAAAAGTGCTTACCTTATAAAACTGCCAGGAAAATTTAATAAGATATGAGGATAATGGGCTCTCTTATTGTCTGGTCATAGCAGGTACTACATTTTGGGCTTTCTATTCTTAAACCCTCTTCAAAAATAAATTCTATTTCATTTAACCTTGCTGTAAAAAGTGAAAAAAAAATAGTACAAGAAATATATACTAGGAGTAAAATCTTATGCCATTTAATCACCAGATCAGAGTCTCAGAGCTATAAGACACTGACTTATCAATGGCTTAGATTGAAGTGGTCAAGGTCCTGATTCTGCTTGCTGTATGCACCACTGATCACTTTCTTTGACTCAGTTTTCTTTGTATCTCACTTCTTAAGTGGTACCACATTACAAGGAAGAACTTCCTTGCTTATTTTTCAATATAAAACAGAATTGTTCTAAATTTAGATTTCCTTCAGATCTTTCATCAGTCTAAATTTTCAGTCTCTATGAAATAAGTCTCATCCCCAGCTTTTTATGTCAGACATAATTTATAAAGCAGTAAAAAATGACCTATTATCCTTGGGACATTGATATTTTTCAGCTTTTATCACTATTTAACTTCAAATAGGTTATGTTTGGAAGATGAACATCTTCAAAAATCCCCTGATTTTATAATAATTCTTTCCTCCCTGACAAGATAATTCACTGGGACCATGAACTGAGTCACACGCAGTTTTCCAGTATTTTTGTGTTTCTTTACAATCCTTTAAATTTGAATAATATTATATAATCCAGAAAACACTGTTTTTTCACAATTACTTTTGACTCTCACAATTCTATGAGGTTTTACTCATGCAAGTGTTGTCATCTTTTGGCCTGTAAAAGAAACGAAGCTCAAGCAAGGTTAAATATTGTTATTCCAGTTAAAATGCTAATACACAGTAGAACTCAGAGTAGGAACAAGTTCTATATGAAAGCCAAAACTGTAACTACATCCCAATCTACAAAGCAAAGCCAGAGTAAAATTTCAGTTAAAAAAAAAAAAAAAAGAATGAGTATGATACTATTTTCAGGTTACAGAAATATCAATGTCTTCCCAACTTCAATTTAATTTTGATTCTAAGAAGCATCTTCTCTTTCCTACTTTCACCCTAAGTTAAATGCACTCTGCCTTGCTTGGATCTCAAATAAGCTCTTAACTGAAGTCAGATCAAGTACATTCTCTGTTACACATTCAAGAAGCCATGGAATATTGCAAATTGCTGTCATCAAACAATCTCTGGGAATGCAAGAAAACCTGCTATATTGTATTTTGCTGAAATAAAGTGTGTACCCATCCAGTAATTTTTATTAATGTCATGGTTTTCCTTAGGTCAAGGCTATGGATTGGGATCTTCAATGTACAGTAAATTTCCATTAACTACCATGAGGTTTTATTTGTCTTATCAAAGTTCCATGACAAATAATTCACTACCAAGTTATGAGCTCACAAAACAGGAAGGGCTTTAAAAATTCACATCCTTATAAACTGGAACTAAAGGTATGAAAAATGCTAGACAATTTATCATAAAAGATTTGAGTGTGATGAATTTATTATGAAATATTTGAGTGTGATGAGGCCAAGATGAGTGATTGAATTTCAATATTTCTATAGCTTGTTTCTTTTGAGGAGGAAAAGAGAATTACTAATTGACTTTAGACTTTCTTAATGCAAATATGTGTAAATATACATATATTAAAAATTGACAGTAAAACACAACACAACACAACAAAACACAAACAAACCATAAACAACACAACAACCGTGTCAGAAAAGCTAACTGTAATCACTACAAATTTAGAAATAGAATGACTAATTTCAAAAGTAGTAACGAAGACAATGCAGAAGTAAAGACAGTAGAATTCAGTAGGTAACTCAGTAGACCATTGTAAAGAAGAAAGAAAAAGAAAAAAGAAAACATAACTAGAAAAATAAAAAAAGGCAGAAATGAGTTATATTAGTAATCACATTAAATGTAAAAGTTTCAATTCATCTATTATGTGACACATGAGGGGAAATGCATTTATTGTCTTCTTAAGAGATATATTTAAACCAAAATCATTCATAAAGGTAGAAAATAGATAAAAATACATCCCAACCAATGTATAACAAATGGAAGGTAGTATAGCATTATTAATTTTAAAAAGAACAGATTTTAAGCCAAAGGCATTATTACAGATACACATAGACAATGCCAAAAAGATGGCAGTCATAAAATTGTATATACCTAATAACATACCCTTGAATTATACAAACTAATATTAGGATTATTAGGATCTTGGTTTCAACTCTGATATAGAAGGAGCTTGGAAGTTGTTACTATTATTCTAAAAACAGAAAAAAAGCTGATCAAAATGAGAATCAATGACATTTTTAGACTCTTCAAAGAATTGAAGTCACAGGAAAAAAACTCTACCCTGAAATCTGGACAGGCAAATGCAGACAATAACAACTGAGATGAGCTTATCTGGATCAGAAGGCACTGGGACCATAAACTAGTAGAAGCAATTACATGGTAACATGGACTAGCATGAGTGAGGTAATCTCCTGGGGTCCAATCTTGACGTTTTCAGTGGATCCTTGCTACAGGAACTCTACACCATACTCTCATGATGATTATAAGGGAAAAATTACCTTATGATTCTGCCAGAATGAGAGGAAAACTAAACAGGTTTTCCTCCTTCTTTTCAAACATACACTGAGTTATCTACTGAATTCTATTGTCTTCCATAGCATAGGATTATTCTGCAGGAGAAAAGATTTTACCAGTCTTATCCAACCTGGAACCAGGGCAATTAGCCAATTTAAGGCACCTCTAGAAGTTCTAGAGAAAATAAAAGGCTAAGAAACACTTCTGAAGACCACAGCCCAGATATTCAGTCCCACTAAAAACTAAAATTTAACGAACTAATATAGACTGCTTGAGCCTTCCCACACTTTACCACTGCATCAACATGGCTGCAGTAAAATAATTATGGATTACCACTGAAAGAGTTGCAAGGCTTAAACTTAATTTGCGAGGGAATTCTTACGAGAAACTGAAAGGCAACAGAGGGGCCAAACAAGGTCATTTCAGTTAACTAAAAGCTCTGGCACCTATGGTTATAGCAAACATACATATAGCCTAAATGCAAGCTAAATTAACATATAATTTCACACTAAAGGCATATTTTCTTCAATTTCTATCACCTGGAATATCATGCTTAGTTTTCATTTTTATTACTATTAAATTTATTGGGTTGATATTGGTTAGTAAAATTATATAGGCTTCAAGTTTACAATTGTATAATACAGCATCTATATTTGCTTGTGTGCTCACCACCCAGTCTGTTCTCCTTCCATTACCGTATACAGGTATTTGACCTCTCTCCCCATTTATACTCTGGTAACCACTAAACTGTTGTGTGTGTCTGAGTTTTTGTTTCTTTATTTGTGTTATAGATTTGTTGCTTTCAGTTTTATACCCCAAATATGAGTGGAGTCACACAGTTCTTGGCTTTTTCTCTCTGACATATTTCACTTAATGTGATAATCTCAAGATCTATCCATGTTATCACAAATGGCAGTATTTCATCTTTTCTTATAGATGAGTAATATTCTATTGTGAATATGTACCACATCTTCTTTATCCAGTTATCTATCAAAGAACACTTTGGTTGTTGCCAGTCTTGGCCACAGTGAATAATGCTGCAATGAAAATAGGGGTACATATATGTTTGCAGACAAAAGGCTTCAGAATTTTGAGGTAGATACCCAGAAGATGGATGGCTGGGTCATACGGTAATTCTATTCTTAGTTTTTTAAAAAAAATCTCCATACTGTTTTCCATAGTGGTTGTACCAATTTACAGTCCCACCAACAGTATATGAGGGTTCATTTTTCTCCATAGCCTCTCCAACACTTAGTATTATTTGTCTTATTGGTGATGGCCATTTTAACAAGTGTGAAGTGATATATCATTGTGGTTTTGATTTGCATCTCCCTAATAGCTAGTGAAGTCAAGCATTTTTTATATATTTGTTGGCTATTTGTATGTTTTTTCTGCTCATTCATGTTTTCTGCTCATTTTTTAATTGGATTGTTTTGTTGTTATTGTTGTTGAGTTGTACAAGTTTTTTGTATATTTTGGATATTATCCTCTTATCAGAGGCATTGTTTGCAAATATGCTCTCCCATTCAGTTAGCTGCCTCTTTATTGTTTCGATGGTTTCTTTTGCTATACAGAAGATTTTTAGTTTGATTAGTCTCATTCACTTATTTTCCTTTTACTTTCCTTGCTTTTGAGGTCAAATTTATAAACTTCTCCCTCAACCCAAGGTTAATAAGTTTAAAAACAATGTTTACTTCTATGTAATTTATTGTTTTAGGTCTTATGTTTAGGTTTTTTATTCATTTTGAGTTAATTTTGGTATGTGGTGACATATCACAGTCTAGATTCAATCTTATGCATGTGGCGTTTCAATTTTTCCAGAACCACTTATTGAAGAGGGTTTCTTTTCTTCATTGTATATTTTTTTTCAAAAATTATCTGCCCATATATATGTGGAATTATTTCTGGGTTTTCAATTTTATTCCATTGGTCTGTGTGAATGTTTTACTGCCAATATTACACTGTTTTTATTATTGTCACTTCGAAATATAAACTAAAGTCAAGAATTGTGATGCCTCCAGCCTTGTTCAGTTTTCATAGGATTGCTTTGGCTATTCAGGCCTGGTTTTCAAAAACAGCAGCAGCAACAACAACAACAAACAAAAACAAAAAACAAACAAAAAACCTACAAGCCTACATGTTAAAATCCAAGGAAAAAAAGTACAGTTCATAGAAATATAGCAAACGTAAGAATCAAACTCAGATATGACACACATGTTTGAATTTCAGACAAGAAATTTAAAAATAACTATGATTCATATGTTAAGTGTTCTAATGGAAAAATGAGACAATTTACAGAAATAGATTTATAATATAAGCAGAGAGATAGAAACTCTAAAAGTGAATGAAACAAAGAATGCTTTTGATGGCCTTCAACCAGCCAAGAAAAGAATCAGTGAGTTAGAAGATATTTCAATTGAAACTTTTCAAACTGAAATACAATTTGAAAAACATAAAAGAATGAAAGTAGCAGAACATCCAAGATCTGTGGTGATTACATATGTGTGTGTGTATGTGTGTATCAGTGTGTGTGTGTGTGCATATTTGTAAATATATGCATGAACAACATGGAAAAAGCATATTGATTGGTGTATTGTATCAAACAGATAGTACTTTGAAGGTGACTGAAGTTTGAACATGTAAGAATAAATGCACAATTCTTTACAAATATAATCTGTTGGGAGCCATGCAGACTGGCTTTAGGGAAGCAAAACTTGTTTTACTTCTGCATCTGAGGAATGTGCCTGATAAGGCCAGGTCTTTGGGAGACTCTAAAGAAAGAAGACTATCTGAGTACTTGGAAGAATTGACTTGGGGAACTGACTCCCTCTCATTTACTCTGACCTTCAAGTTAACTGGTAGATAACAAAGGGCGTGTACTGCTCACTGAGGAATGTGGCTGATCTGGCCAGTTCCTTGGGAGACACAAAAGAAAGATAACTGGATAATGGAAGACAAAGCCCTAGGAAAACTGATCTCCTTTGTTTGCTCTGACCTTTAGGCTACTGGTAGAGAGTTAATGATAATAGATGATCTGCTTTTGAGGGAGGAAATGCAAATTGTTTCTGCTGTACTGCTCGGATGCAGTATGTATATATTGGTGAGGAAAAATAAACTCGGGGCTTCAGTATTTACTGGAGTCCTCCCGGTAACTCTCTTCTCTGTCTCTTTTCATTAATCCTCACTCCCTGCCTCAGGCTTTTCGATTCATCAGCTGGTTCCGATAATAATCTGAGTTTTTTGGGGTCCCCTTGTAGAAGTAAATGACCAAACTTACAAAAAGAGAAAGTGATAATCTACATAGGTTTATGTCTATTAAAAATTCAATCAATGATTAATAAATTTTTCCAGTTATAAATGTGAGGCCCAGATCATTTCACTGGTGAATACTACAAAATCTGTGAAGAAGAAAAAGCATCAGTTTTCTACAATCTCATCCAAAGATCACAAGCAAAAGGAACACTTCCTAATTTATGCTATGATTGAGAATAACCCTAACTCTTAAAACAGATTTAAGTATTACAAGAAAGAAGATCTATTAATCAATATCTCTCACAAATATACATGCAAAAAATATTTAACAAATTATCAGTGAACTGAATCTAACATGCATAAAAATAAATATAGATGATGACAAAATGAGAACCACTCTTGAATAACTGGAGTAAATCTCACTTTGTCATTATCTATGTCTTTACAAATACAATCTGAGTTTTTTTGGGTCCCCCTAGTAGACACAAATCAATGTAACCTACCATATTAATGGGTTAAAAAATCATATGATCAAATAAACTGAAATAACTACTTAAAATATCCACCATACATTAATGATAAAAATTATCAAGTAAATAGAAATAAAAAGGACTTTCCCAATGTGAAAAGGAATGTCTATAAAAAAACCATAAACTTAAATGACTAAAATATATTTTGAACATATACAGCAAACAAGTGTTATTATCAAGTATATTGAAAAGTCCTGTGGATCAGTATGGAGAAAAAATAAAAATGGGTAATTAGTATAAGATTGAATTCAGAGATGAGGACACCTGATGGACAATAAACATTGAAAAAATAAAATTGCCCTATCACACTGTACATATGGGAATATTAAAAAATAAGCTTAGTATTACCAAGCAATGGTGAGCATGTGGTGAAAAAAGAGCTCGTATAATCTTCGTAGGAAAATAAAAATTAGTACTACCACTTGGGAGAGTTATTTGAAAAAATATTAGTTTGAAAATATGTATACTCTAACACACAGGAATTTTATTTTTAGGTATACATCCTTGAGAATCTCTTGTACATGTGCACCAGAAGATAGGTATAAGAATGTTCACTACAGCATTATAATAACATTAAGTGGCATACATATCAACAGCGGACAAATGGACAAACATATAATTGTACAATTTCACAATGGGAGAGTGCACAGAATTAGATATTGATGAACAATATAGAACAACATGAACACATTTTAAAAACACCCTAGAAATTGAGAAAATCAAGTATACTACAATACAAAAAGTTAAAGCATTCATGAAACTTTTAGAAAATATATAGTTCAATATGTAGTTAAAACTATGGCAGGTAGGATGCACACAAAATTCATGGCATTGAAAGGAATGTGTCTAAAGACTTCTTTTGTAATGTTTTAAAATTTTTATAAATAAAATATTTGAAATAATAACAATCTAATA
Organism: Lyroderma lyra; assembly: GCA_004026885.1. Lineage (NCBI taxonomy): Eukaryota > Metazoa > Chordata > Mammalia > Chiroptera > Megadermatidae > Lyroderma > Lyroderma lyra. The sequence continues at coordinate 153,312 of PVJL010002877.1, forward strand.
TAAAATAGGTTTTGTGTTCTTGACAATATTTCAGAATAAACTGTATCTATGAACTAAGAATAACCAACTATAAGGGGAAAATGTGAAATTAAGAACAATTTGCAAAATGAAAATATACAATTGTCAAATAAAAATATAGCATGAGGAAAGCATAAATCAGATTGATACATAATCAAATCATTGAAGTTGAATACAAATTTGTTATATTTTACCAGAACTCTGAAGAAAAGATTGAAATCTTGAAAATAATAGAATAATCTCTAAAAAAAAACAAACAAAAAAAAAGAACAAATTGTGAAAAACCAAATTAAATACAATTTGAAATACAGAAAGCAGAACAAATAGTAATAAAATTGCATATGTGTTATGTGCTTCTGAGTTGACTCTGACTCCTGGCAATTCTATGAATAAGTGACATCCAAAATGTGCTGTCCTCAACAACCCTGCTCAGCTCCTATAGAATCATATCCATGGCTTCTTTAATGGAGTCAATTCATTTTCCATGTGGTCTTCCTCTTTTCCTGCTACCTTTTGTATTTCTCAGCAGAACCCTGCCTTCTCATAATGTGCCCAAAGTAGGACTGCTTTGGTTTTGTCATTTTTGCCCCCAGAAATTAATTAATTACTGTTATTTAATTAATGCTAATTAGTGGATTTAACAATCCAAAAAGTATTAAAAAAATCTTTCTAAGTGAAAAAAACTAATTATGATTAATAAAAGTATGCACCATGCAATAGGTAAATAGTGAAAAGAAACGAAGGTTTAGACTAATTTTGAAAAAATCCTTGAATTTGAAAGTTTTTCTTACTATAAGCAGGTTAGTAGAAAAAGGAAGTTAATGGCAAATTATCAAATTCAGTTCTTTCTTTTTCTTCATTTCTTTTTTATTATTTTTAAACACCAGAGGAATTATTCTATAGAAGGCTCAGAAAAAAAAATTTGTGAATGAGAAATTAAATATATATAGGTAAGGTGGTACTTATGAAATGTTAGCTAGAAGAAACATCAACAATAACACTTTCTCAGATATCCAAGGGTGCAAAAAGAATTTCACCTCCATAATTCCCAGGACTATACTCCTCTTAAATTGCTTAGAACTTGAAGATTTGTTCCATTTTCCTCATGAAGTAAAGCAATTAAGTAATAATGAGTTATTTACAGAATAAAAGACCTGCTATGAGTACTAAAACCAGTTAAAATATAGAATTAAGTCTAAATAATTTAAGTTTGGTAAAAAAATTAAAGTTATGCTAAAAATAACTCTTAGAAGTCAAATTTTATAAAATAATTCTGTAACAATCTGAATGTAATAATCTGAATGTAAAACTTCATAATGAATAAGTAGAAATTGCTAAGGAATCAGATAGGATATGAAGGATATGGTTTCATTAATAAAATTAATTATTATAATTAATTTCAAATATATATTTCAGTATTAAAGGTAACCTCCTAAATGAAGACAGAATGTATCCTTTCCATATAAACTGAGAATGGTATTGTGTTTAATAAAATAAAAACAGAAGAAAATGTCAATGACATTCAATACATAAAAGAACATAAAGCATCAAACAGGTTGGAAGAAGCAGCATTAAATGGATTTATTACTTAAAAAAATAGTTTTATTTTAGGGCATTGATTCCCTAGTGGTAGTATGCATACCCCCAGGGATATATGCTGGAACGTTCATGAGTACATGAAAAATAATCAGTAATGGGAAAAAAAGTGAAGTAAAATAATTTAAAACATTAGTTATGAAACAATACATTAAGTTTGAAACACCATTAATGGAGACACTTCAAAATTAGATCACATTAGTTAATGATGAATAGTGAGGGCATGCTATGAACCCTTCTCCTAAACAGCTCTTCTACCAATCGTTACCCACAGTTCAGAACAATCCATTTGTGATGTTTCTAGAACTTCTCCAAACACATAAATACATCTTTAGTCAGACTATTTGATCAGTTTTGTTATTGATAGAGTAAAAGTAAGTGTGGTGTCTGATCGTGATTCTTTTCAAGTAGACTTTTTAATGTAATGTTTAAATACTTAATCATCATTATTAATATTTAACTGTGTTACAAATATTGTAAAATTAAATCTGTGGTTTGTGGTTTTAGTGTAGTAATTTTTCTTTCCTAACTTGGTGCCTCAATTTCACTATTTTACATTAAGATAGGCACTGAACAAAAGTGTCAGTATTCAAAAACAGCTGTTTTAAAAACAAGGGGTACAATTTATAGAAATGGATTTAAAAGGGGTATACAAGTGAGAAAATGATGGGAACCACTGTTTTCGTGTTTAAAAAAAAACAATTTAAGGAGTCTAGATCCTGCATCCTCCTCCTCCTCCCATAACCGTTAAATCAGGAACATCTACAGTGGATTTTTGATAAGCAAGTATGTTACATTTACTTGTTACTGTTGTATGACCTAGTGTACAACTATGTAAATTGATATCTGGAGTGCTGATTTAACCAAAACTTAAAATATGTGTCTTTTTGTTCAACTATTCAAGGCCAGGTAACAAGGTAATAGGTAAAAGAGGTTAAAAAGATGACCTTTTATGGTATGCAGTATAAATCTAGTAACAAATTAATTCTTGCAGTAACTTAGAAACACAATCAGATGCATACTTAGCTAGCAGTCCTAGAGGAAAAGGTTGAAAAACAAGCACTTCATAGTGGGTGTTGGTGGCTATTGCTTGATGAAGTTTGACAAGTGAATGTAAAAAAGAGATGGGGCTTTTGAGTCATTTTTGTGCTCAAGTTCACTCCTACTTCTTAGGAGAGTATTTTCCCCTTGCCATTCAAAGTTCTTGAGCCACTCCTGCTTAGGCCCACTTCTATGTCTTTGGAACATACTTTCCCTTTTAATAAACTATCTTTTTGTTTCACCTATTTTTCTTTTAACCAATTGCTTCTTGGTTTCACCTCTTTAAAAAAAAAAGTAAAGAGATGAACTCTGGATATAGTACCTCTCAGTTGAAAAAAGCAATCCAGGATTATCAGATATTTGACAGCTTCAAAATAGCAACTATGAGGGATTTCTGGTCAAGATGGTGAAGTAGGTCAATGCTGTGCTCACCTCATAACAATGTAAAATTACAATTAAACTAAAGAACAAACATTATTGAGAACTGCCTGAAGGCTAGCTGAAGAGAAGTCCTACAACTAAGGATACATAGAAAAAGCCACATGGAGACTTATAGAAGGAGTGGAGATGCAGAATCGGCTGGTCCCACACCAAAGTGTGAAGGTTAAAACTTGTGAGTACATCTCAGCTGTGGAGGTCTCCCCAAGAAAAATAAGGTGTTACAGCCCCACTACAGGCTCCCCAGTGTAGGGTCCCAGTGCCAGGAAGAGAAGTTCCCACAACTTCTGGCTGTAAAAACCAGGAGATTGTGGCTGGGTGAGATGCTGGCAGCTACCCTTGTAGGTGATCCTCTTAAAGGGCCCACACCTGAACTTATTGATAGACTCACTGGCTCTGAGTACTAGCACTAGGGCAGCAGCTCAAAAGGAACCAGGGACATACAAAAAGAAACTGAATTATCTGATTTCAGGGTGAGGGCTGCAGGGGAGGCTTTCTCTCAAAGGAAAGAACTGGCAAAAGCCATTGTTTCTTTATTGAACCCACCCCCATCACTGCCTGCAGACATGGCAGCTGCCATATGTGCTTCTCCATCAACCTGTCTTAAACTGCTCATTCACTCCACCCTACAGATTTTGAAACCTCGCCCCACCCATCTTTCAGGCACACCCAAGCCACATTCAGTGGCTATTTCATACGAATGTTTTTGTTTGTTTGTTTATTTTTGTTTTTAACTGTTTAACAAGTTTAATAAAATGAAAAACAATGACTATCTCAGCTTCCCATTTAACAATCAAAGAGCACATGTGTAACCTGTATACATGCCCAGGGGTCAATGCTAGGGCTTGCTTATTTGCTCACCTGAAACAACACAGGCCTTACTAGGAGGAGTTTTATAAACAGGTGTGTTGTAGGACTCTACCCTTCCATACCATTGTCCAGGGTCCTTTATAGCCTGATGTCCCTGGGTTCCTGCAGCATGTTGGGGACAAGCAGCCCTGACAGCTGGCATAACTATCAGAAAGTCCCAGGGAATTCATACAAATGGTTTATTTTATCTCATGCTGCATATTTTCCTAAAATGTCTCAAAGGTTAACAAACCCCAAACAGGAAGCATCTGGCTTTTGAATATCTTGTACCTCCTTCTGAACAGCCCCAAGACTGGCACTAATGGAAGCCAGACTCTCAACGCAACTTCAGGCTAAGTGCAGGTGGTTGCCATCTGCAGATTGCTTTGTGGTTCATGCCAGCTGGCCTTTGGCAGAGCATAGGCTGCAACTGAACTTGGCTCATGTCATCACACCTCCCAAAATGCCCTGAGGTTGGCACATCTGGTGGCCAGTTTCAGACTGAGCCATAGTATCACTCACCCACTCCCAAGGATGTTATAGCCAAAGGGCAGACTGGGAAGACACTAGAGCCTCGCTAAACTGAATCCTACTCCATAGAGTCAGTCCCTGCACAACAGCTCCTCTACAGTAGTCACTGGCAGTCCTCACAACGAATCAGCTCAAGGGTCAATCCCTCCAATTGTTGTATAACAGCAACCATTTGTTAGCTACAAGAAGAAAGCATGCACAACCCACACAAGGGACACACCTGGACCACCTGGTACAAGTGACCATGACGACTATGCCACTGGGCCCCACAGCACATCTAATAGATAAGGCCACTCTACTAAGACTGGGAGACATAGCAGCCCTATCGAATACATAGAAATAAACACAGGGAGGTGGCCAAAATGGGGAATCAAAGAAATATGTCCAAAATAAAGAAAAAAAAAAAACAGGGAAAAGCTCTAGGAAAAAAGTAAACAAAATGGAGATAAGCAATCTACCAGACACGGAGTTCAAACACTGGTTATAAGCACGCTCAGTGGTCTCAGGGAAAACTTCAAAAAAGGAAACATAAAAATGGAGACAGAAAACATAAAAAAGAACCATTTGTGAATTTAGAGGGCAAGGTGGCGACTGGGGAGGAGTTCCCTAAAGCTTCTCACAGAAAACATAATTGAATGGCTGTCCAGGAGCCAAGAAAGAGGATCCTGAGTGAAACAGTGACAGCTGAGAAATCCACACATCGCAAGAAAACACGTAAAGGTTGGACAGAAGTGGGTGAGTGAGGGAAAGAGGAGGGACCAGAGATGGATTGTGACAGGACCCCATCGCTGCTGACTATCTGGGAGTAGTACAGTGCATGGGAGGGAGGAGGCCAAGAAGCAACAAGAGTGAAAGCTGGAGTGGCAGAACAGTGGGAGACCATGGGGGAGCTGGGTTTTAGAGTAGCTTATTGGGGACAGAGCTTGGGGGCCAGCCTCTGAAGCTATTGAGTAGCAAGAGGGCTGAGAGAGAACTCTGAACAGCTGTAGGTCAAGGTGGGGACCTAGAGACAACACCTCAGATCACGCAACCCACAGTACATGTGCTCACAGCTCCTCCACAAAGCCACGGTTCCATGCCCACAACAGAGGCGCGCTGGCCACCTTTGTGAGACCTGTGACATCATGCCTGTGGTTTTGGCCCCATGGTTCATGCGTGCCCAGCACCCTCACATGGTACGCACCTGAAGACTCCACCCTGGCTGATTGCTAGAGCATGCCCTGGAAAGAAAGTTGGATTTAACAGCATTTGTCCCACCCAGTGAGAGTGGCCTCAGCCTTCATCCCATCAACCTCCCTCATTTCCCCCCCCCCCACCCAGCTTCCCCAGCAAAGGGCGGGAGGTGGAGTTGCACCAGCACACATTTTGTTGGCATTTTGCCTCTCCTACAGCCTCCCCAACAATGAACTGCAGGAAGCAGAAGTACCAAATATAGACACCTTTTGCCTCCAAACTGGCTGGAGAGGAGAGATAAGGCTTAAACACCTGCCCTTTCTCCCAAAACTTGGCCCCCAGTGCCACCTAGTGTCTGTCCTACAGCAAGACACCACAAAAATACTAATCAGAGAAGGAGTTTCTGGGCTCTGCTGAACATAAAGTTTGATGCCAAAGAAAAAGTACACAGTGGACACAGTGGACAATATGAGTACCTTAGGATCTAAAGCTGCTCAGAAATGAGATGAAAAATCTCCAGAAAAAGATCTCATAGACCTAGAAATTTCTGAACTAAGTGACACAGATTTTAAAGTAGCCATGCTAAAGGCTTTGAGAGAAATGAAAACACACTGGTAGAATACCACAGCTGAGGTGAATGACTTAAGAAAAGAAATTTGTGAGAAAAAAAGAACAATTAAACAAAGAAACATAAGGAATAACAAGATGGAAATTCAAGAGATAAATAATACAATAAAAGAAGTGAGAAACAAAATAACTGCCATAGGAAACAGAGCCAACTAGATGGAGGAAAAAATTAGTGATATTGAAGATCAGAACATGGAAATATATCAAAAAGAGGAAGATAGGGAATAGAGGGAGAAAGATTGAGGGAACTCTGCAAGAACTATCTGACTCCATGAGACAAAACAACATCAGGAAAATAGGATTAGAAGAAGGAGCAGAGCACTCTACAGAGAATATACTCAAACAAGTAGTAGATAAGAACTTTCCAAACCTATGGAAATATCTGGAACCCCAAATATGAAAAGAAAATAGGTTCCCTTGATACCTAAACCTTAGCAGATCTTCTCCAAGACACATGTACAAAAGATGTCAAAAACTAAAGACAAAGATACATTTCTCAAGGCAGCCAGGGAAAAAAGAATTATAAATTTTAGAGGAAAACCCACCAGGCTGCCATCAGACTTCTCAGCAGAAACTCTACAAGGCAGGAGGGAGTGGAATAATTATATTCAAAACTTTAAAAGAGAAAATTCCAGTCAATAATAAATTATCCAGCAAAATTCTCATTCAGACATAAAGGAGGAGTAAAGACCTTCTCAGATACACAGAAGCTAAAGGAATTTACCAGCATGAGGCCGGCACTTCAAGGAATACTAAAGGAGGTTATTCGACCTAAGGAAAAGTAAAATTGAGTTGGGACAACAAGAAGGAAACAAAACTAAAATAAAACAACAATAAAAAAGTAATGTCCACAGGAAATCCTCTCATATCAATCATCACTCTAAAAGTTAATGGACAGAACTCACCAAAAAAAGACACAGAGTAGCCGAATGGATTAAAAAACAAAACCTATCCATATACTGTCTCCAAGAGACACACCTCAGCCATAAGGACAAACATAGACTCAGAGTGAAAGGATGGGAAATAATACTCCAAGCAAATGGTAACCAGAAAATAGCAGGTGTTGCCATACTGATATCAGATGAAATAAACTTCATGTTAAAAAAGATAGCAAGAGACAAAGATGGACATTACATAATTATACAAGGCACAATATAACAACAAGAAGATTTGACACTAATTAATATATAAGCTCCCAATCACGAAGCACCAAAATATACAAAGCAACTACTAAGAGATCTGAAAGGAGAAACTGACAAAAGCACAATCATTGTGGGACACTTAAACACCCCATTAACAACAATGGACAGATCATCCAAACAGAAAATAAATGAGGAAATATCAGCTCTAAATGACACATTACAGCAATTGGACTTAATTGACATTTTTAGGACACTTCATCCAGCAAAAAGAGACTATACCTTTTTTTCTATTGCACATAGAACATTCTCAAGGATAGAGCACATGCTGGGACACAAAAGTAGCCTCAGCAAATTTAAGAAGATCGAAATCATACCAAGTGTATTCTCACACCAAAAAGCTTTGAAATTGGACATCAATGGAAAAGGAAAGCAGAACATACCACATATACATGGAGATTAACATCTTATTTAAAAATGACTGGATAAAGGAAGAGATTAAAAATACATAGAAAATAATGACAGTGAAAATAAAACATATCAAAATTATTGGGACACAGCGAAAGCAGTAATAAGAGGGAAATTTATATCATTATATGCCTATCTTAAGGAGCAAGAAAAATCACAAGTAAACACCTTAATATTCCATATTAAGAAACTAGAAGAATAAGAGCAGACAAAACCCAGTCAGCAGAAGAAAGGAAATAATAAAAATTAAAGCAGAGCTAAAACAAATAGAAAACAAAAGGACAATAGAAAATAATAGTATTACGAAGAGCTGGTTATTTCAGAAAGTCAACAAAATTGACAAATCCCTGGTTATCAAAGGATGAAAGCAAAGGATGCAAATATCTAAAATTATAAATGAAAGGGGAGAAATTACCACTGACACCACAGAAATACAAAGGATTATAAGAAAATATTATGAAGGGCTTCATACCACTAAACTTAACAACCTAGAAGAAATGGACAAATTTCTAGAAACTTATAGCCCACCTAGACTAAACCAAGAAGATAATCTAAATAGACCAATCACTATCAAAGAGATTGAAATGATTATCAATAATTTTTCTAGAGGCAAAAGTCCCAGATCAGATGATCTCACCAACAAGTTATACCAAGAACTCAAAGAATAATTAATGACTATCCTCCTCAGACTTTTCCAAAAACCTGAAGAGGAGGCTAACATTAGCCTTATAGCTAAGCCTGGTAAAGAAAACATAAACAAACAAAAAACAAAAACAAAACTATAGACCATTATCTCTGATTAACACAGATGCAAAAATCCTAAACAAAATATTAGCAAATGGAATACAACAGTGCATCAAAAAAATTATATATCATGATCAAGTGGTAATCATCCTGGGAGCATAAGGATAGTTCAACATACAAAAATCAACAATGTGATACACCACGTAAACATAATGAAAGATAAAGACCTTATGGTCATAGCAATTGATGCAGAAAAAGCATTTGACAAAAGACAACATCCATTTATGATCAAAACACTGAATAAAATTGGTATAGCAGGAAAATATGTCAACATAATAAAGGCCATATATGACAAACCCTAGGCTAACATCACACTGAATGGGGAAAACCTGAAGACCATTCCCCTAAAATCAGTAACAAGACAGGCATACCCCCTCTCACCACTGCTGTTCAATACAGTACTGGAATTTCTAGTCATATCAAGCAGGCAAGAGAAAGGAATAAAAGGTATCCACATTGTGAAAGAAGAGGTCAAACTGTCTCTATTTGTAGATGACATGATCCTTTATATAGAAAATTCCAAAGACTCCACCAGGAAAATATTAGAAACAATAAATGAATACTGTAAAGTTGCAGTATACAAAATCAACATAAAAAAATCAATAGCATTCCTATACACAAACAACAAATCTTCAGAAAAAGAAATGAGGAAGTCAATTCATTTTGCTATCACAACAAAAAGAATGAAATACCTCGGAATTAACAAAGAACGTGACAGACTTATACACAGAAAACTATGAAACACTTTTGAAAGAAATTGAAGTAGACACTAAGAAATGGCAAAATAGCTCATGTTCATGGATAGGAAGACTTAACATTGTTAAAGTGGCCATTTTGCTCAAAGCAATCATTTAATGCAATGTCTATCAAAATCTTACAACCATACTTTTGTGAAATAGATAAAAGAATTATTAGATTTATATGGAAACATAAAAGATCTCGAATTGCCAATGCAATACTACATAAAAAGAATAAGGCTGGTGGTACTATGCTCCCTGACTTCAATTTATATTACAAAGCATCAATAGTCAAAACAGCTTGGCATTGTCAGAAGAAACAGAAACATAGACCAATGCAATAGAACTGAAAAGCGAGAAATAAATCCACAAATGTATCGACAAATAACTTTTGATAAAGGAAGAAAAAATATTCAATAGGGAAAAAGACAGCCTCTTTAGTAGGTGGTGCTGGGAAAGCTGGAGATACATAGGCAAAAGAATGAATCTGAACTGTGAACTCTGACCATATACAAGAATTAACTCAAAATGAATTAAAAACCTTCATATAAGACCCAAAACAATACACTGTATAGAAGAAAACATAGTTACTAAACTTATAGACCAAGGACTCAGGTAAGATTTCATGAATCTGACATCAAAAGCAAGGGAAGTAAAGAAAAAATAAATGATTGGGACTATATCAAACTAAAAAGCTTCTGCACAGCAAAAGAAATCATCCACAAAGCAAAGAGACAGCCAACTGATTGGGAGAAAATACTTGCAAACAACACATTAGTTAAGGGTCTAAAACCTAATATATATAAATACTAATATGACTTAACAACAACAACAACAAAAACTCAATTAAAAAGTGGTCCAAAGAACTAAACAGACATTTCTCCAAAGAAAAAATACAAATGGTCAGCAGACATATGAAAATATGCTCATCCTCATTAGCTATCATGGATATGCAAATCAAATCCACAATGAGATATTACCTCACAGCTGTTAGAATGGCTATTATCAACAAGACAAGAAATAACCAGTGCTGGAAAGGATGTGGAGAAAAAGGAAGTCTCGTACACTGCTGGTGGGAGTGCAAACTGGTACAACTACTGTAGAAGACAGTGTGGAGGTTCCTCAGAAAATTGGGAATAAAGTTATCATATGACCCAACAATCCCTCCTCTGGGGATCTACCCAAAATACCTGAAAACCTTAGTTCAAAAAGAATTATGTACCACAATGTTCACTGCAGCGATGTTCATAATGGCTAAAACATGGAAACAGCCAAAGTGCCCTGTGACAGATTAGTGGATAAAGAAGCTGTGGGTGGGAGAGGAAGGAAGGGAAGCTAAATATAAGGTGATGGAAAGAGAAGTCACATTAGGTGGTGAACTTATTATACATCAAGTTGACAATGCACTGTAGAATTGTATGCCTGAAACCTATGCAATCCTTGCTAACAGATGTCACCCCAATAAGTCTAACAATAAAAATGAATTAAAAAAAGAAGGTGTGGTACATATACACCATGGAATATCACTCCACGGTGATACATATCACATAGAATATAAGAAAAGATGAAATACTGCCATTCACAACAAAATTGATAGACATAGAGATCATCATGCTAAGCGAAATAAGCCAGACAGTAAAAATAAAAAACTGTATGACTTCACTCACGTGCAGAATTTAAAACTGAAAGCAACAAAGAAAAAACAAACGAACAAAAAATGCTTGGACACGATCAATATTTTAATGTTTATTTGGGGACATGTGGGAAGGGGATGGTAGAAATGGGAGGGTTTGTGTAAGGAGGGAGGGGGAGCTAAATATATGGTGATGGAAAGAGAACCCACACTGGGTGAACTTATTATACAAGTTGACAATACACTGTAGAATTGTATACCTGGAATCTATGTAATTCTTGCTAACCAATGTCACACCAATAATTCTAACAATGAAAATATTAAAAAAAAGAACCATTCGGAAATAAAAACTACAATAACTGAAATGAATACTACATTAGAGGGAATCCACAGTAGATTCATGAGGTAGAGGATCCAATCAGTTATTTAGAAGATAAGGCAGCAGAAAACACCCAATCTGAACAGCAAAAAGAAAAAAAAATCCAAAAGCATGAGGATAGTTTAGGGGCCTCTAGGATAACATCAAGCATAACAACATTCACATCATAGGTGTGCTAGAAGAAGAGAGAGAGCAAGGTATTGAAAACCAATGTAAAGAAATGATGATGTAAAAATTCCCTAACCTGACAGAAGAAATAGACAGAAATGCCCAGAAAGCACAGAGTCCCAAAGAGACCCACATGAAAACACAGCAAAATTGAAATGCCCATGGTTAAAGACAGAAAGAATCTTAAAATCAGCAAGAGAAAGCAGTTAAGTTACTACAAGGGAGCTCCCATGAGACTGTCAACTGATTTTTCAACAGAAACTTCATAGGCTAGAAGAGATTAACACAATCTATTCAAAATGATGAAAAGCAAGAACCTATAATCAAGATTCCTCTACCCAGCAAAGCTGTAATTTAAAATTGAAGGACAGATAAAAAGCTTCCCAGACAAGAAAAAGCTAAAGGAGTTCTTCACCACCACACCAGAATTACTAGGAATGCTATAGGGACTGCTTTAAGACAAAAAAGAAAAAAATCAAAATATAACTAATAAAATTACAATAAGTACGTATCTGTCAATAATTACTTTTTATGTGAATGCATTAAATTCTCCAATCAAAAGATGAGATGGCTGAATACATAAAAAAGCCGCACCGTTACATATGCTGCCTTATAAGAGACTAACTTTAGATTGAAAAACACACAGAGACCAAAAATGAAGAGATTGGAAACAAATACTTTATGAAAACAGAAACAAAAATAAATAAATAAATAGAAACTGGGGTAGCAATACTTATATCAAACAAAATAGACTTTAAAACAAGGGCTATACCAAGACACAAAGAAGGATCCAGTAATCCTACTTCTAGGCATTTATGCAAAGAAATCCAAAATGCTACTTCACAAGGACATGTGCATCCATTTGTTCATTGCAGCATTTTTTACAATGGCCAAAATGTGCAGGCAGCCTGGGTGTCCTCTGACGGATGAATGGAAAGAGAGGAGGTAGTGCATATATACATACAATAGAATATTGCTGAACCATAGGAGGGAATGGATTCTTGCCATTTCAAGTGGCATGGGTGGACTTGGAGTGTATGGTGCTGAGTTGAGTAGGTCCCACAGAGAAAGACAGATGTAATGTGATTTTGCTTATATATGGCATCTCAAGAACAAAACAAACAAACAAACAAAACAGAAACCAATTTATAGATACAGAGAACATTTTCATGGTTGCCAAATTGGAGCAGGTTTGTGGGGCGGGGTGAAAAGGATGAAGGGATTAGGAAGTACAAATTGGTCATTACAAAACAGTCACAGGGATGTAAAGTGCAGCATAGGGAATATAGTCAATAATATTGTAATAACTTTGTACAGTGTCAGGTAGGTACTAGACTATTCAGAGGGATTACTGCATTAATTATATAAATGTCTAACTACTCTGTTGTGTACCTGAAATTAATACAAAATAGTATTGAATGTCAACTATAGTTGAAACATTTAAAAAAGGGATAAAAAGATGAAGGGGGATAAACGGTCCAAATTTCCATGTATAAAACAAATAAGTTATGGGAATGTAATGCACAGCATAGGAATATAGTCAGTAGTATTGTGTTAGCATGATACGGTGTCAGATGGTTCCTGGACTTAAAGATGATCACTTCTTCTTTTTTTTTTATATTGAAAAGGACTTTATTAAAAGGTTCAAACAATAATTTTTTTTCTCTTTCCATCACCTTATATTTAGCTTCGCCCCCTCCTCTCCCACCCCCTCCCCTTTCTCCCCTCCTTAACCCACTTGTCCCCAAATAAACATTAAACTATTGATTGTGTCCATGGGTAATTTGTTTGTTCATTTCTTTTTTTCTTTGCTTTCAGTTTTATATTCTGCATATGAGTGAAATCATGCAGTTCTTTGTTTTTTCTGTCTGGCTTATTTCACTTAGCATGATGATCTCCAGGTCCATCCATTTTGTTTCAAATGGCAATATTTCATCTTTTCTTACAGCTGAGTAATATTCCATTGTGTATATGTACCACAGCTTCTTTATCCAGTCATCTGTCGCAGGACACTTTGGTTGTTTCCATGTTTTGGCCACTGTGAACAGCGCTGCGATGAACATCGGGGTACATAATTCTTTGCGGATAAAGGTTTTCAAGTTCTTTGGGTAGATCCCCTCTTTAGGTATATAAGTGTTGAAGAACTATGGTGTATATCTGAAACTAGAATAATATTGTATGTTAGCTATACTTTAATAAAAATCTCTTTTGAAAAAGATAGCTACTATGAAAGTGAGAGAGAGAGAGAGAGAGACAGTGAGAGAGAGAGAGAGATAATGCAATAATTTTGTGTATAAGGAAGCAAAATTGATCAGACTTGGAAATGCTCGTTGTTTTGTTCTTGATACACATAACTGAATGAAAACAAATCAAAATCTTTCAAAATCTCTGATAATTTAAATTAAAACAATTCTCAGTCCCATCTCTCAGTATCAGTAACGAGCTGAGACAGCTATGGAGCCACTAACGAGGGCATATTCTTATGTATTCCATATTTTACCAAGGAAGATAATGTAAAAGAACTTTCTAGAGGGCAAAGTCCAGGCTCAGTGATAATCAACCAGCATTCCCTCCCAGTGAATAGAATTGGGACTTATTCAAAATACTTTTGCTACCCACAGGGAAGAGGGCTTTCAGTTTTGCCATGTACTAGTGACTGATGGGTATGTACAGTGGGTGCAAAAAAATGTATACACAATTTGAGGAAGGCTAAAACTATATTAAAATTATAATGTTCAATATATACTGATAATAAAAGATGAATACAAGTCACTTTTGACTTCTACTCAAAGTGGTTACTATTAGTGTTCATCTAATACATGGTTAACATCTCTTAAAATGTGTATACATTTGTTTGGCACCCTATATATGACTTTATTCCTTTTCCTGAATGGAAATTTCTTCTTTCTTCCTCCCTTCCATCCCTCCTTTCCAACCCTAATATCTTTGTATTTGTTCTACTGTTACACTTTAGACATACGTAGTGGCAGGAGATAGATAAATTGTCTTCTTTTACTTCATATGTCACCAAACTGAAAACAATCACATTTAGTCTTAAGGGAGAGTACTGGGCATAGCCTGGGGTTTCTAAATTTTGAGCTGTATTTAGTATAAGGAAGGGACTTTGGTTTGCGTCCATTAGGGAGCAGATGAATATTTTTAATTTTATGGGAAGGAGAGGAAATCAATATTTGGCAACTAAAAGGACAGACTATGACACAAGCATTGCTATCCTAATGGCAAAACAGAAAAACTACATATCTCAGCCCTTTCTGTTACACCTAAATGACACCTTGTGAATAGTAGTGCTAGTTAAGGGAATGTGTTAGAAATGAGGTATTTTGTTAAGAAACTGAGATTTCTGAGTTCGTAAAAAACACCCTATCTAGACTGATACAACAAGAAACATAAAACACAGATTTCACAGAAAGGAGAAATCAAACATCTAAGCAAATATAATGGAAATTACAACATAATGAGAACAGATATTTTAATATTACTGAAAGGTAAAGTTGAATACAAGTCAAAAAGTATTCAATGAGAATAAGATGTGTCTCTTATTATTTAAAAGTCACACAGAACTAAGAAGACATACTAATAATAATTATTTATGTACTGAATAATATTATATCAAAATATAAAACAAAAAATATGCGTAGTAGGAAGCAACAACATACAATCATACTTGGAGTGTGTTATACAACATTCTTTGACATCAATAAATCAAATTGGTAAATACAAATTATATGGATGTAGTGAGAATAAATCATTAATAGGGTGTTTTTTTGTATATATCTATTTACTCATTTATCCATCTAATTGTAAAATTCTTAGTTTGGTATACATATATCAGTTTAATAAGCTGTGGTTGTGTATTATGTTATACAGAAACTTCATAAATTCTAAAATTCAGATAAAGAAAAGGCCAAAATTTTGGACCATATGTATTTAGATTTAAAAATAATGCCAATTAAAGTCAAATACAGAAATGCTTAAAAGACATTAAAAATTTCTACAATATTATTGTTAGGTCAAAGAGAAAAATGATAATTTCAGTTAAAAATATTCTAAAAAATTTAAGGAGGAAATTAAGCATCAATTTTTTAGGATGTGGCTAAAGTGGCATTCACTATAACATAACTGGCCAAACCATAAATATAGTATTCAGTATAACCTAATTAGCTTCAATTGATTTCATTATTAAAGAAGTTAAAAAAAAACAAGCTATATGATCTAAGCATAAAAAGGAATAATTTAGAAATAAGTACCAAATATTTCAAGAACTTAATAAAGATGCAATATAAAATTAATAAATTTGAAAACATAAAAGCATAGAATAGATATGTGAAAATATTAATAAAAAGAGCAATTTCTGGCAAGCCTGATCAAGTGGGAAATGGAGAAAAAAACACATACATAAAATTTACAAATGTAAAAAGAGATGTGACCATAAAAAAAAGGTTATAAAATTATAATAAGTAGTATGTAAAACTTTATACTAATGAAGTAGAAAGTCTTGATGAAATAGATGATGCTTTTAGAAAAAAAAGTCAGTCCTATTAAAGTGTTCAAGAAATAGAAAACTTAAGTGTATCAATTGAAATAACCCATAATAAGAAAAAAAATGATTGCATTAAAAAAATGGTACATACTCCACAAATTTTATAGGAGGTAATTTCTTCTAAATTATTATAGCAGAGCTAATTGTCATCAATTTGTGTTATTATAGAATAGAAGAGAATTTGAACTACTTTTTAATTCATTTTAAAAACATAATATGTCCTTGAAACAAAATACAAAATTTTATTTCTTGTTTTAATCTTATTTATGTACATAGAAATACATGCACTGATAAAATACTACCACTTCAAATACAGACCTATAGTTAAAGAACAAGTAGGATTTATTTCAGGAAGGTATATGTTTTTATTCATGAAATTTTGTTCAACATAACAAGGGGACAAGGATCAAACCCATATGATCATCTTCATAGATTCCAATAAGACAGGCTGAGGCAGAATTTTTCAGGGCAAGGGCTACTTCTTCAAGTGTCATGGTCCACTAGCTACTTATTTTATTATTCAGGTGGTCACCCCAAAATTATTTAGATGTCCATGGATGGACTATAATCAATGTCTTGCCCAGTTCTTCAATAAGGCATATGTAAAAGGAATTAGTATCTATCCTCCATATAATATTTATTATCACTGTTAACTAAAAATAAATATTCTTAGATTAAAATGATAAAACATGTCTAAAACTTACATATGGAACTGAGTATCTTTATGAGAGTTATTTCAAATTCTTTATCAGGTAGCTCATAGATCTGTATTTTCTTAAGATCAGTTTCTGGAGATTTACTATGGTGTTTTGATTGGGCCACGCTTTCCTTTTTATTCATAAGCCTTCTAACATTTCTCCTGGAAGTTTGGCATTTGACGAAATGACCACCTTTCCCAGTCTTTGCCGACTGCCTACATGGAAGAGAAGGCCTTCACGAATCTGGCTTTAAAGATATAGGACTTCTCAAACCTTTTTTTTTATCTCTTGTTTCCTGGCATCTGCCTGAACAAACACAGCTTTAATGTACTGCTCACCTTTGCTTTCAGTGGCTTCCAAACTCTGGTGCCATTTCCTTTAGTGTCTCAAGTCAGATACAGAAAGCAGTCCCTTGAGAAACCCCAAGATAAACCAGCACATTGGACACGTGGTCCATGTTTCATGTTTCCTTCTTTGGGGAGGAGACACGGTACAGGCTTTTTCTTTAGTTGCTCTGTGCTATAGACAAAAGGGAAGTGACATAAATTGGTCCAGCAAATGCTGTTACTTTTCCTACCCCTTTTACTGGAATCTCTTCTTGGTTTTCAATGACTTTGGTGCTATAGTTTATAAACTGTTCTCTAGAGTTCTCACAGAGGTATTCTGTTCTACATACTGTTGTTAACATGGTGTCTGTGAGGGTAAGAGGGACTACAGCTTCCTAGTCTTCCATCTAACTCTACTTAATAGGGTTTAAACTTGGTTTTATTTTACTCCAATGTCCACATTTCTATGATCTATGCTACCCTATTTCCTAGGTGAGGTCTCTTTATACTCATCTTCATTTCACATCTAAATTCACATTGTTCTTCCACTATAGTCACTCAAATGTAAACAAGTTTTAGAAATTTAAATGACTATGCTGTCACAAAATTTACCCCAGGGGAGTCTCATTTATAAGTAAAACTTCTAGTTAATAACATATAATCTCTAATTGCTTGTGTGTTATAAAATTTATTCAACAAATATTATTTGACAACATGGCATATGTGTTGATTTAGGAAGAGGATGAATGGATAGTGACCAGGAATAGCTTACAGAATTATGAGCTATACTGTGCTGTCTATAAAATACAATAGCAGAGATCTGAATAAATTACTAAAGGTCTTCAGAAGAGAAAGCAATTGAATTTACATTGGGGATTAAGTTTTTCACTCGTATGTGTCAATTGAATTGGTTCTTGAAGAATAAATAGGAGTTGAGTATGTGGTTAATATGTTATAGATATTTCTTGCACAGAGCAGAGTGGTTAAATGCAGAGAGGGTTGAAATACAAAGGTGAGCCATTTGTTGTAGCAGAAGTGGAAGGAGGGGAGGATGGATTTATTAGAGAGTGGATTTTGATATTAAGAAATATAAATTGGAAATTACAAAATAGTAACAGGGATGTAAATTACAGTATTGGGAATATAGTCAACAATATTTTCAAAACTATGTATAGTGTCAGGTGGGTACTGGCTGTATTGAGGGGATCACTTCATAAATTATGGAGTCTAACCACTATGCTGTTCATCTGAAACTAATATAAAATAATATTGAATGTCAACAATAATTTAAATAAATTGTCACAGAGATGTAAATTACAGCATAGGAAATACAGTAAATTATACTGTAATAACTATGTACAGTGTCAGATGGGTAGTAGACATTTTGGGGTTATCACTTCGTGAGGTATATAAATGTCTAATCACTATGGTGTCTTGTACACCTGAAACTAATAAAAAATAATAAAATGTCAAGATAACCTGGACCTGAACCTCTTGCCTTGATTTCAGGGTGAACTTTCCATGAGACAAAAGGCTATGTGTTGCTATTTTTGGCATCTGAGCACATAGAATCTGTGAGGCATTACATAAACTTTGTCCACAGGGTTTGATTTGATTTCCTCAGAATCTTATCTAGAAGAAACCCAGATTAACTATACATACCTACTTGTTCTACAAAATTCATGCTGACAAAAACAATACAGGTCCCCTTAAAAATAGATATTTGATCACAAGGACAGGGCCAAGCAAAACCATCTTAAATGGAGAGAAATTCTTTGGGAGCCAAAAATCACTTTTAATCACAACAGGCTTAGGCTTTGGTCATATAGAATCAAAGTCCCAAATTACAAATTATGTGACCTTAATCAAATTACTTAAGCTCTCTCTGCATCAGGCTCTTCATCTTTAAAATGCAGATAACAATGTCCTACCATAAAGAATTATTAGGATGAAGTAATGCATTAACAAAATTTGTATAATGCTGTTTATAGTACAAAAAATAAAAATTTTACTGCCCCTATCCAACCCTATACTGAGTTATTTTGAACGTGCTGATCTACGAGTATATTTTCTTAACACTGGGTGATGTCTTCTTCATTGTTTGTATGATCAACCATGAAAAAGTCTTCAATAATGGCTATATGGCTTTCATGACCCTGGGCACTTCCTAACGAATCTGTAAAAAGTGCCAGACCCAAAATTTACTTAGTTGTCCAGATCCCACTGACCCTGCTGCTTGCCTTTCTCCACATGACTGCTCATAGTTGGGCATCTTTGTCACGTCGAAATCCAAATGTCTATCCATGAATCCCTCACTTCATTCATTGTCTTTTCTAGCTTTTTTCCTTTCCAGAATGAATGAACCTCCATTGAAATATCTTTGAAATTTTACTTATTATGAAAACAGCCAAAATATTGAAACAGATATCAAAATTTATTTTCTGAGCTAGGAATCACTAAATGGATCTCTGTTCATTGATAATATTAAATATAATTACATAATGTAATAACATTTTAAATCTAAGGTTTTCCTTGCAAACACTTAAAATAATGTTTTAATATAATGGTGTACATCTTACCCATGAATGATTTCCCTATTCTCTTCATTTTCAAACTTTAAAGAAGTATTTAACTCAAGATCCCTGAAGACATTAAAATTGTAGTTATCCACTGATTTCTTGACCTCCTCAAGCTGTTTTCAGTACTATTACTTTTAATTTCAAGATCAGGAGCACGTCCCTACCCAGCCTGCCTGATCTAGAGTTAATTCTGGTTAAGACTAGCATTAGATCTGTGAGCATGACCCAATTCTTTTACAGTCTAGAGTTTATCATCTTATCCAAATCATAACCTGTGTTGATAAGCCCTGTAGCTAGATCTGTATGACCTTTGATTCACAAGCTTTCCCTAGTGTTCCCTGCAGTGTTTTACTCACCCATCCATGTGACTGGCTTTCTGTGTTTTCTTTATCCTTTCTGTTACTGGCAAATTAATTTCTCCTCTCATAAAACTTCATCAGCTTGACTAGAAATCTAGTATCCTGCTTAGGTCCCTTGTAAGACACATATCTCAAGAAACTGGAACAACCTTTTCTGGGAAAGGTTGTATTAAAAATGTAAAGTATCACATAGAGACTAAGGGCTTGGGCTACTGAACCATAGACCTTTGTATAAATCTCAGCTTATAACTTGACTTAAATATTCTCTTGGAGCTCTAAAATTCTCAAAGGTGAAGTGGGTATTCTACCTATTCTCATAGAGCTGTTGTGAAGAATGAATGAGTTAATGAATAGAAAGCACCTATAACAGTACCAGACATGCAGTAAGTGCTCATTAATATGAACTATTAAAATTAACCAATTACACGGAACCATGGTATTTTCATGTTTAAATTTGAGAATCACTAAGTACTAATACCTAAATGTTATAGCTATTATGAGCTTTTCATATCCTTCAGATTATATGTTCTCTATTCACAGTGAATTTGTATATGCTCTCTTTGACTTTTTGAAATAGGAACCAACTGATCTGTTTTGTTTGTTTGTTTGTTTGTTTGTTTGTTTTGGTAGTTCACTGTCTGGGAATTGAACCCAGGCTGCGGCATTGAGAGCACCAAAGCTTAGCCACTATATCACCAGGGAACCCCTGATCTGGTCTTTGTGTCTACCAGCAACTGCTCTACACATATTATTCTTTCTTTCCCCAGCATGAGTGCCAGTGTTTCTTACCAAAGTGTACCTAAGTGATACCACCTTTAGAGGGGGGAATCATGGTACTCAACCTGACAAAACATTGAACCACAGGACCCCTTTCACAGAATATATCTCTCAAATTATGCCTAGGTGAGAAATTAGCATACTTATTTATGGAGATAGAGGATCCTTTGTGCTTTCTGAGCTGAATAAACCATGTAGCTGGTTCAATTTACCGAATATAACCTTTAAAACTTTATCAGTAAGCAAAGTAGAAAATAAGATATTCCCCCTGACCCATGCCTCCTTCACAACATCCTATTGAAATATCAGGAAAGATGCACAGACACAGATGATAGACTGTAGAGAAAAGCACTCCACATGTTTCTTTAGTAGGAAACAATTAAAGAATGCTTGGAAAAAGGGAGGAAGAGATGTTCCCTTCCATGGACAATGTAGATAAGCAATTAATTGCCACAGGAAAAGTATATAGAGTGTCCTAGTTATACCTTTTTTTCTGGTATAAGTATTAATATTTCCCCTTTTGGAGTTCCCTGGTGGTGTAGTAGCTAGGCTTCGGTGCTGTCAACACTGTGGCCTGGGTTCGATTCCCAGTCAGGGAACTACCCACATAAAGAAAAAAAAAATTAAAAAGAAATATTTCCCTTTTCATCTCAAAAGAACCCCAATTTGGATGATATGTGGTCTCTCTAGAATTACAGAGTGCCCTAATAAAACATACAAAATGTATCAATGATCTCTCTCTCTGTCTCTCTCTCTGTCTCTCTGTCTCTCTCTGTCTCTCTCTCTCTCTCTGTATATATATATATATATATATATATATATATATATATATATATATATTTATAAATATTTTACAAGACTACTTAAAGTCGCACAATCTTCCTCTCCAATATTATTTTTTTGGCTCACCTGAAAATTATCTACATTTTGGTGAATAATCTATCAATTCTAAACTAGCCAAAGTTTGTTCCCATTCCTGCCAGCACATTTTTAGATAATAAAAAATGTCTAAAACAACATTGCAGAAAAATATAAGGCAGGGGGTGCATCATCACAGGAAAGAATTTTAATGCCTGAAAAATGTTTTATTTCTCAGAAAAATAGTGAAAATTTTAGACTTTACATCTTGTTTGCAAGAGCAAAGGAGAATATGAAACAAGAATAAGAACAACAACAAAAAATAGCTCAAGCTGAGATAAAGGAAAATATACAAATGGATGACTAAAACAATCAAATAATGATATATAAAAACAATCTAATACAACAAAATGCAATTCTGCATCAGAGGGAATAATTGACAAAATGTAAAAAAATTCAATCAGAAAAGTAGAAGAAAATTTAATAAATGCTAATACACAATAACACAATGTGATTTAGAAAACCAAAGAATTATAAGTATTCAGAGAAGAATCTAGAATAATATAAATGCAAACAGTAAAAAATATATAAAAATAGAAGAAAATGTTCCCTTGCTGATAACAGATATACTGATCACAATTTAAAAGCATTCATCAGTTTTCAGGTAAAATTAATGAATTTACCCTGGGATGGCTTTGCAAAAACTTTAAATATTAAATTTACAAATTCTGTAATCATCAAGGCAAGGAAAATGTTTACTGAAAAATGCAGAAAAATCTACCTAATGTTCTCTATTCACAAAAAAACAAACAAACAAACAAAATGAGAAGAAACAAAACTAAATACAGGAAGAAAATGAAGAAATGCCTACCATGTTTTTTGGGACAAAAAGTTGTGACTCAGGATTTCTACCCAACTGACTTGTATGTGGGAAGAAAACAATGATGTTCTAAAGCAGTAGTACCACCCTCGCCTTTACTTTTCACCTCACAAAACACCTAGAAAAGGAAGTTCAGATAGCATAATAAGATCAGTAGATGTGGCTGCTCATAACAAGAAATTATTGACCTGAAGGCTCTGGATGACACAAGCTATGAGTTATCACCCCAAATTTGAAGGGGGTCTATTCCTTAGCTCGTATCATCCATTGTTGGAACAACACAAAGTGGGAAACACTCTTCTCAGATGTACAAGAATTCACAAAACATATTTCTTGTTCTGTCTTCAGTAGCAACTACCTTAACAGTACCTCCACTGAAAGAGAGATGAAAATAAAACCCAAGAATAATGATAATTTGAAGAAGGTGACTGGAGGGGCACTCAAACCAACTAAATATGAAAAACTATTGGGCATGAATAACTGCTGGAAATACAGGTACTACATTGACTTCAAAATCCTAAAGCTCCTCTTAAAAATTATTTATATGATTAAAAATTATACTTTTCTTACTTTGGGTTTTTAAGTATATATGAGCTTAATACTGAAAGTGCTGTTAAGAAGACCAATGTTAGAGAAGACAAGATGGCGACTGGAGAGGAGGTTCCTAAAGCCTCTCCCAGAAAACACAATTGAACGGCCGTCCAGGAGCCAAGAAAGAGGACCCTGAGTGACAAACCAGCTGTTGAGAAATCCACAAATCGCAAGTAAACACCTGAAGGCTGGCAAGAAGGGGGCAAGTCAGGGAGAGGGAAGGGAGCAGAGATGGACCACGTGGGATTGGGACGCCATCCCTGCTGACTATTCAGAGCTGCGCAGTTTGGGGTAGGGGAGAGAGACTGGGGAGCTGGGGACGGAAGGAGTTTGGGAGCCAGCCTCTGGAACTTTTGAGTGGTAGAAAGGCTAAGCAAGGACTCTGAACTGCAAAGATAACACCCCAGCTCAAAGCCCCCTGGAGACCTACACAGGGCTACAGTTCCTGTTCCCAGCCTTCTGCAAAGGCGACCCTGCTGTCTCAGGCCAGGCCCACAGCTTTGGACTTATGGAGCAGGCACTTCCTTGTGCACCCCATAGTTCTGAAACCAGTGTGAGCCTTTAGACAGCCAGGTACTGAATCAGGGCTGGGAAGAAAGACTGATTTGATTTGCTAGCATTCACCTCAGCTAGCAAAAACAGCTTCCCCAGCAAAAGCCTTTTGTTGGCCTCTCCCCAGGATAAATGCGCATAGCCTCCAAACACAGTAGGAGATCAGAAACAAGAAACAGCCTCCTCTCCCCAAAACTTGCCCCCCAGCGCCACCTAGTGTCTGCCCTACAGCAAGACACCACAAAAGCAATAATCTGGGCACTGAACATAAAGCTCTCATGTCAAAGAGGAAGAACCCAGTGGACAGGATGAATTCCTTAAAAACTAAAACTCCTCAGAAAGAACATAAAATTCACCTAGAAGATAGCCTGTTACAACTGGAATGGACTCACTTAAGTGACGGAGAATTTAAAGCAGCCATTCTAAAGGGTGTGAGAGAAATGAAAACCTATTGGCAGAACACCA
>PVJL010002878.1:0-76810 GCA_004026885.1 Lyroderma lyra
TGTGAGGTAAAGACAAATAAGACTTCTGGTATTCCGAGTCTGAAGATAAAGGATATTTTTCCTGGATTTGTTATTTCTCCACAAACTTATTAAAATTATTTTATTAACATTAATTCCAGGGATTAAGAAATTATGTTTGCAGGAGGCTCTGTTAAGAAGAAACTTTTCCTAAGCAAATAAACATATAATTGAAACCCATTTAGTTAATACTACACTTTAGGTAAAATTTGTTTGAGAATCAGAACAATGTACTTAGGGGACAGTGTGATCATCAGCTAATACCTTTCGATGTGTCAGTGGGAACATGGAAGAATAAGGATCGCTCAGTAAGAAATTACCTGTTGTAATAAGGTCAAGCAGGTAGGGGAGTTACAGAGCACCAAGCAATCTGAGAACACAGGTAGCCTGAAAGCAATATGTCTAATTTCAGGGCTGCAGTAAGAGAGCTCAGAAACTTTATAGAGCAGAGAAAAATTTATACTTATGTTAACGTTTTGTTTAGGGCACCTCTATTAGGGTCTCTAAGTTTTAGGATGAAAGCTTGATTATAGACCTAGTCATTCTGATGTCCATTTCAATAGGTTTAACCAGTGGTCTTCATGGTCACTCTGGGAATGGGGAGGGGAATCTATCATGTCAATCTTTCTTATGAAATGATTGGGGTGAAAGTTATAGGAGGGTGCAATATTTTTTAAATGCTTCATTTAAAGAACACATGGCTCGCTGATCAATAGTCAACATTAAGCAAAATGAGATATAAAACTTACTACACAGTTTATCTTCACAGTTATTTGGACAGTCTCCACAAGGACGTCCCATATTATAAGGTTTATTCTTTGTGTCAAGTTCATTTCCCCTTTAAAAAAAAGTAAAGAAAAAAAGTGGTCCCATAAAACTAATGTTTGGAAAGTGTATATAAATTTGACTCATTATTTACAATTTTAAAATAGTTTTTGAAAACCACGTATCTATAACAATGATGATCTTTAATATGTGTTTAACATTTCTGGGCTTACAATGATGATGATTTACCTTTTTGAATGTACAACAGACAACTTTGGTGTCCTAAGAATATTTTGAGACAGTTTTCATGTCTTTGGATAGTCAGGTCCTAATAAGACTGGGACCTATGAAGAGTCAAGTTCTAAGAAGCAGAATGGCTTTAAAGCCATTTACAATAGGAGACTTTTCTTTACTTACATGCATAAGGACTTGACGAACAGTCATATAGAAGGGCATGATTTTTAACAACATTAAGAAATATTTTAACTGAGTGGAGATGTACCAATTTTGTCTTGCATTATGCCATAAGAGGCTCAATACGTTATTCTCTTCTATAGAAACACATGAAGTAATATAAAAAACAGTACATTAGCAAGGCTAAATCTAGAGAGTTGAAGGAGAAAGAAGATGAGAATTTCCACTTCTGAGATAATTTGAAACTTCAGAGAAGACTGGCTTACCTGCATGTAACTAAGAAAGCAATGTGGATTATAGCTGATTCTTACTTAATATTACTTAAAAAAATAAATTAAACATTCTAGTTGAGAGAACATTGTCTAATATTTTCCTCTTTGACATTTAAATTGCTAAAATTTTACCTCATAAAAGGAACTTATTACTTTATTTAGTAAAGCACTTTGTCAGGTACTTGGTTGAATCTTTGATCAAGAAAATAAAAAAATTCTATCACACTCCATGTATTTTCCTTTTTCTTTTTTCTTTTTGGTATTGTCAGAAGTTTACTACAGACCACCAACTTCTTTAAAGATTTAGTACAATTTATATGATATAGATGCAGCAGATCTTTGCTCATCACTAATTATATAGATAATAAAATTACAAGTATTACCTACTGTGATCAAGACATGAGAAGACCAGAAATAAATAATACAGAACTATTATGAGTAACACACACAAACACACACACACACACACACACACACACACACAGAGAGAGAGAGAGAGAGAGAGAAAGAGAGAGAGACAGAGACAGAGAGAGACTAATATTGGAGACTTCATTTAAAGTGTACAGGTAAAAGTATAGTATCAGATTGGTTCATACTTAACATTATTTATTGTATGACACACATGGGAGACAGCAGTTAAACACCATGGAGGCAAAGGAGTACACCTACCTCTCACTAAAGCAATCAGGTTATTCTAGGAATTGTTACTCACACAGTTGATAACATGTAAATTTAATTTCTAAAGAAAATACACATATCAATAGTTACAATAAAAAGCTAAAAACAAGAACACTTGTCTTTTTCTGTTTATTCTTGATACTCTTCTGCATTTTGGCCCTTGAATTCTAAAAATAATCTTTGTTGAGGTAAATATCCCATTTCTTTGTTTAAACTAGTTCCAACTTGTTTCCCTTAATTAATATTACTGGAGCAATCCACAACACATAGCAAAACCAATGACAATAGTTTTGTATTTGGATATGATATTAATGATGTAAAAATTTATTTAGAAATGCATGATGTAAAAAAGTGTGTGTGTGTGATGTTTTAGGTATTGGGAAATGACATTTTATCCCTAAAATGCTGTTTAACTGAAATAAAACATTTATTTGATTTTTTATTTTATAATGTTTAAGAAACTAGAATCATTGAGGGGGGTTTCTAAAAGCTATGAGACACTAAGCTGTGTAATACATACTCATGACAATAGTGACAAATATAAAAATATTGAGGTGATATTCTTTTGCAGCATGATGACACTCCACAGCCAATGAGATAAGAAGTAGCCCAAACAAGCTGTAAATATAAAGAGATTATTCCATTATTAATTTGACATATTGCCGAATGATTGCAGTATAAATACTGTTATCTATGATAAAAAAAACACACCCCTGACTTTGAGCATAGTTTATGAGAATTCGTAGAAACAGAAAGATTTCCACGTGTCTTGATGATACACATACATATGTACATTCAGTGGCTATCATTGACCCTGGGTCATTCTCTTATTATTAAATCTATGTGGAAAATCAGATAATGTGATGAAGGCTGCTTGGTAATTATATACAAATTAAAATATAGAAGACACTTTACTTAATCATTAGAGAATAGGCATAGTGTAGAGCAATGAGTTGGAAAAAGACTCAGGTTCAAACTCTGTTTCTATCACTTCCTAGTGGAATGATACTTATTATGATATATTATGATATTTTAGTTTTATAGGACAATGTCATTATAATTAAGAGATATGTCTTGATATACTGAAAACGAAGTATCATGATATCTGTAACTTACTTTCAAAGGGTTCAGAAAAGCAGTGTATATTTTTATAGAGAGATAGGACAAATTTGACACAGTGTTCAGAATTTGTGGCTCTTGATCCATTTTCCTGCTCAGGCCCACTCCTACCTCTTTGAAGTGTACTTTCCCTTTTAATAAACTGCCTCTTTGTTTCACCTCTTGAAACATTTTTGTGAATCTAAGTAGTAAGGGTATTTATCATACCTTTATTTCAAAACTTTTGTAGGCTTGAAATGCTTTAAGATAAAAATCTGGGGAAAGAAGAGTGATGGCAGAAAGGTGATGGATTAGAAAGTTCCAGACCTTCATTTTTTATTGCATAGATATATTAAAAAAAAAAGATTGGAGAACTGAGGTCAACATATTAGAAGGGTTATACACTATGACCAAGTGGGATTTATTCTTGCAAAATAAGGGTGGTTCAACATATGAAAATCAATCAATGTAGTCTATAACATTAACATAAACATGAGGAAAAACATGACTATATAAATCGAAGAAAACAACCTCACATACCCATTTTATAAAATTCAACACCCTCTTATGATAAAAATGCTCATCAAATTAGTAATAAATGAAAGCTATCACGTAGTAAAAGGCATATATGTAAGCCTCTCTGCTAACATCATACTTAATGGTAAAGAGAAAATTATTTCTCTAAGATTAGCAACAAAACAAGGATGCAGGCTTTTGCCCCTTTTATGAAACACTGGACTGGAAATCTTAGCCGGAGCAATTAGGCAAGAAAGAAAATGTCATCCACTATGGAAAGGAAAGAGTAAACTTCTGTCTGTTCATTGACAGCATAATCTTACATGTAGAGAACTCTGACAATCCCACAAAAAATTGTCAGAACTAATGAACAAATTCAACAAATCTGTGGAATACAAAATCACACAAAAATCAAGTGAAATTCTATATATTTGCAGTGAACAATCTGAAAAGGAAATTAAGAAAACAATTCTATTTAAAATAGCATCAAAAAGAATAAGATACTCAGAAATAAACCTAACTAAGGAGGTAAAAGATGTGTACACTGAGAACTGGAAAATTCAGCTGATAGAAGTTAAATAAGACTCAAATAATGGGCAAGACATCTCATGTTCATGGACTGTAGGACTTAATATTTTTAACATGTCAATATTACTCTAAGCAACCTGCAGATTATATATAATCCCTATCAAAATCCCAATGAGTTATTTTTATAAGTAGAAAAATTCACCCTAAAATTTGAATGGAATCTCAAGGGACCCCCCAAATAGGCAAACAATGTTGAAAAAAGCAGAAAAAAGTTGAAGGTCTTAACACTTCCTGATTGAAAACTTTGCTACAAAGCTACAGTAATAAAACCATGATTCTGTCATAATGATACATAGGTGTATAAACCTATCAAATAGAATGGAGAGCCCGAAATAAACCCTTCTATCTATGATTAAATGATTTTCACAAGGGTACCAAGATGATTCAATAGAGGAAATAATAGCCTTACCACAAATAATTTTGGAGAAATGAATAACAATATCACATGTGAACAAATAAAGTTGCACCCTACCTTACACCATATAAAAATTTAACTCAAAATGGATCAAAGACTGAAATGTAAGAGTGAAAAGTAGAAAACTCTTAAAAAGTAAGATAGAGGAAAAACTTTCTGATATTGAATTTGGCAATAATTTCTTGACGTGAGGCCAAAAGCACAGGTAAAAATAAAAAAGAAATTAAGAAGTCAATTGTCCATCAAAATTTAAAACTTTTGTGTGTGAATAAGACACTAGAGCAAAAGGCAATTCATGTAATAGAAATTTATGTTTGCAAATAATATACTTGATAAAGGATAGATATCAACAACAAAAGAACAACCTGATTAAATAATGAGCAAAGTTCTTGAATAGACATTCTTCCAAAAATTATGTGTAAATGCTTGATGAGCATATGAAAAGGTGTTTGATGTCACCAATCATTACAGAAATGCAATTCAATACCACAAACACCACTTTACACTTTATTAAATTTTGTATAATATACAAAAAAAAACTCACAAAAACTACACTAAAAAAACTACACAAAATATAAAAGGTGAACATATGTTATGTATTAGATGCTTATGTCCCCCCCAAATTCTTATTCTGAAGCTTTAATCCAGCAGAGTAGCTCTATTTGGAGATGGAGTTGCTAAGAAATTAATTTAGGTTACGTCAGGACATAAAAGTGAGACCACGATGTGATAGAATTAGTAAGAAAAGGCATCAAAACGCTCGCTCTTGCTCGCGTGCTCTCTCTCTTTCTCTCCTCTCAGTCTCTTTCTGTCTCTCTCTCTCTCCCTCTCTCTCTTCAGGCAAACACAGAAAGAAGACCACGTGAGCATGTAAGGACATAATGAAAAGATGGCCATCGATAGGCCAGGAAGACAGCTCTCACAGCAACTGACTGTGCTCCAGATGTTCACAAACCCATCGCTTCCAGGACTGTGAGAAAATAAATTTCTGTTGTTTAATCCACCCAACCTGTGGTATTTTGTTAGGACAGCCCAGGTAGCCCAATACAGTTGCATGTGAACAAACTGAAAATGTTATTGCAGTTGGGTATGTAAAATGGTATAGCTGCTGTGGAAGACAGTATGCCAGTTCCTCAAATAATGAAACATAGAATTTCCATATGATCCAGCAGTTCTATTTCTGGATATATACCCAAAACAACTGAGAGCAGAGTTGAACAAATATTGCTACACCAATGCTCATAGCAACATTATTCTAACAGCCAAAATGTAAAAACAACCTCATTACCGATTGATAAATAAATAAATGAGTAAACAACATGTGGTATATAAATAATGATGGAATTTTTTTCAACTTTAAAAAGGAATAAAATTTTGACACACGCTACAACATAGCAAATTGAGGACATTATGCTAAGTGAAATAAGGCAGACACAAAAAGACAATTATCTTATAATTCCAACTATATGAGGAATTTAGAGTAGTCCAATTCATAGAGACAGGAAGTAGTGGTAGTTGACAGAGGAAGGGGAGGGAGGGAGTGGGAGCTATTGTTGCTTGGTGGATACCAAGTTTTAGTTTGGGATAATGCAAAGTTCTGCAGATGAGTGGTGATGATATTTGCATAACAATTTGAATGTAGTTAATGCCACTGAACATTAATGCTGCATAATTTAAAAATGGTTAAAATTATAATTTTTATTATATAAATGTTATATATATTATATTATATATTTATAATTTTACCATGATAAAAATAAACTAGAAAGAAGGGAGTTCTTTGTATTAGAATGAACTATTCTTGTCATTCTTTACAAATATACTTTATAAATGATATTACTATTTTTGTGATTTTGTGACTTCTCAGAAAATCCCATGTGCAATGAAGGCAACATCTTCTCTAAGCCATCGATGAAGGGAATTACATTTCCTTGTATAGCAAATTATTAGAGAAACTCAGTGGGTTGAGTGTATGTTTGCAAAAAGTAGATAGAATGATTTTGCTTGGTTCTCAGTCACCTTTGTTTCACACACATTTAGTCACTGAACCAATGTGTCTATTTGCCAGTACACAAGTTACCTGAGTGTAATGATCAACTGTTTGGCCGTCATCTTCTGACATCCACTTCCCATACTCGAAATACTTAGACTCATTATACCAGATTTTGATTACATTTGACCATGACATAGCATAAGATGCTAAATACACATTTTCTCCACAAAAAGTATCTGAAAGGAGAGAAAAGGGCTGGGTCATACTCTATAAACTTGGAAATATTTTATAAGGATTCTTTCCTTATTTTTATTTTATAAATGTGACTGGTCAACCAAGCAATGTCTTATACAAGGAAGCAAGCTCAGTTGTGTATCTGCTGGTGATCTACTTTCTCACTGATGAATACATTTCTGGTGCTCAGGTTTGGTGAGAAGTTGGTAGTAGGTGATAAAGTGTAAGCTGGGAGATCAGATCAATTAACATTTCAGTTTCTGTCACTTCCAAGCTGATATAATGGGGCCCATGGTTTGGAAACAGCCACCCAGAAGTAGTCATCATATGAGGTGCACTCCGGATCCAACATGGCATTCTGAAGTGATCTGCCTCTCTCTGGGGAAGGGAAGATTCACTTTGCTAATTCACTGCTCAGCAACATTGGGCAGTGATGCCTAACGATCTATAAAGATGAAAGCTCATTAATATTTTAAAAATATTTTGTAATAAACAAGAATCTCCTACATATTATTAATCTCTATGTGTGTAGGAAGTACTATTGTCTTTCCTGGAAAATAGCAGTGATCTACCTAACACATATGCCGTAAGATGGTCTCATTTTTGAGCACCTACAATTACTTCTCTGGGCAGCTCAGTAGGGTTGAATATAAGTTACTTCTCAGGTGCACTAGTGTTCCAAGACTTAAAATACAGTGATATTGTGGGCAACTGAAATAACTACATAGTGTGGAAAGCTTCTAGCTCCTTAGCGGTTCATCTGGTGATTATTGTATTACTCAACTATTCTGTGACACTGAGAAGTTTGATTCTTTTCTTCTGATGATCGAATCTGAAATTTGAAAATTTAAATATCCAAATTAAAAAATTAATAATAATGAAACAATGTAGTGTACCACAATTCACTGCTATTTGTGGAGGGAATGTAAATATAGAGTGGATGACTTAACTTGCATCTTCCAGGTTATTTAATAATCCTTGAGGACTTTTGAGCACAAAGGTGGTTCATACAGACATATACCTACTTGTGATTCGTCTGTTAAGTGCATTGTTCTCTAACAAATCACAATACTTTGACAACATTCTGGCATTTTCTGCAGCTTCTTCATTCCAACTCTACGGAAGGGTAAAATACAAACACGTGATCTTAGTATTTCCAATATAAGATTCTAGTTCATTGTTTCTAAAAATCAAAGGCTAGCAATATCCTCAATTGTATAAGATAATCTAAATAATAATACTACTCTTAAATATTCTGGTTGGAAGAGGAAGACAAAAATCAAAATTTGGTAATAAAATTCAGATATAGTTTCTATCAGAGGTTAACTAAGTGCTTCCAGTAAAACACCCAGGGTTAGAAATTCCTTCCATCATTTATAAGCAGTTTTACTTCTGACACATTACTTAATCTCTTTGAACCTTAGGTTCTCCATCTGTAAAATATAACCTATAATTCATAACCAATAGTTTGTTCAAAAGTTCTAATATAATTCATGTAATATATTAATAATTATTATACAATGAATTTTATACTACATGCTCAATAAATAAATGATGACTGTGATTAGAAGCAAGTACAATGACACATATATCCATATAAAATTACAAATAATAAAAAATTTTAGCTGATACTACATGTCAGGGCCTGTTACCAATTCTGTCTGTCAATTCTTTCATTTTTACCCGTAGCAATTCTACAGGGAAGGTACTATTATTCTCATTTGCAAATGAGAAAATTGAGGCCCAGAGATGTTACATGATTTTTTAAGATGACACAACAAATAAATGGCAAGAAGAGAATTTGAATCCAGGTTATTCTGGCTCCAGAGTGCGTACTCTAAATTCTCAATGTGTGTTCACCATGCTGAGTTGAAGCATTTTGTTTGGTTATGTTTCCAAATAAGATGAAAGACAGAAAGTGTATATCAATAGTTGTGAAACTCTGTGACAAATGTTCTCTCTAACACTTTTTCCTCCTCACATTCTGTATATCCATTTAAAACACTGTCACAACACATTACCAACAAAATTTGTAGAGTTTGTGTTTTACTATAGAATTTTCCATAAATCATTCAGCTGCTCTTTAGAATAATTTTTGGATGATGCCCTAACTTAGTTAATATTTTCCTGGAGTCAAAGAAGTTTAACAATCATGTGTATATCCTGTCATCTGTGTTAGTTTCATAGAATTATACCTCAGGTTTATGAATTTATTAAACTGAGAGATAATTTAACTAACTCATTAGCTTAGGGTCAAAGTAAACATGCTTTTGTGAGGTTTGATGGTTTCATTCAAGAAAAGACGTGTTTTAGTAATGGATACATCTAACTGAAGAAGTAGAGATGACACACCACAACTCAGTAGGGCATAGATCTCCTGGCAGTGGAAATACTATCACTGCACTCACCAGAAAAAAAAAAAAAATCTTGCCCACGATGACCGGATTACTAAATGATTAGGATGAGAATTTATCTGGCTAGCTTAAGCAGATTGCTTGTTGTGCATGCTGTGATGCACTGAAGGGCCCTTTCTGAACTGGAGCACATATACTCTCTGTCCTCCCTAAAAAAATTGTTCTTATCCATGAGTATAATCCCTTCCCTGCAGCAGCCCATATCCAACAGCTAGTAGATGTGAGAACTGTTAGGGCCAGGTCACCTCCCTCCAATGCAGGACAACTCAAAGGGACTGTCCTAATAGCTTCCCATGGGATTAGCTGAGGCCTCTGTTGGAACTACAATACAACCCTGCTTCTCTCTCTTCCTCCTAAATCTGGGTGTTGTTCCCCAGTAAACATCCTGCATGCTAATCTCCACCTCAGTCTGCTTATCTTATCATATACACTACCTGCCACATTCAGAGCTCTTTGAGGAAGCTGTCTAGGACATTACCTCTGATTAATGCTGATAAGATACTCCCTGTTCTTTTTACATCCCTGATTAAAATCACAAGTGAGTATTTATTGCACCGAAGCTATGAATTCTGGTCTTAACACCTGGCTCTATTTAATCAGGTTCTAACCCAGGAGTATCCAATCTCTTGGCTTCCCTGGGCCACATTGGAAGAAGAATTGTCTTGGGCCTCACATAAAACACATTAACAGTAATGATAGCTGATGAGCTAAAGAAAAGGTTGTAAAAAAAACCTCATAATGTTCTAAAAAATTTTACAAATTTGTATGTATAGAAAATTATTTGTTTTTTTTTTCAGAAACTGAGATCTGTAATTCTATCATTTCCTTTCCGCCCATGTACTATGCATTTTTTATGGAAAAACTCAATTCCTATATTCCCTTGAAAATGTTACTCAGTTCTACTGATACACTCAATTTATTATCTTTTCCTCTCATGAACCTTCCCAACTTAACAATTGAATATATTCATTATTATGTTCTAATGTTTCCTTGGTCTAAAAATTTAATTCCCAATAATAAAGTTTCTGAAAGCAAAGGCTGTATTTACTCTATAATTTCTTCAGTATCTCCTAGCTACACTTATTTGCTTATCTGGAAACTGAGGAATTTGGACCCTGTTTGTCCTAAGGGAGGTAAAAAGGAGCAGAGATGCCTCATTTGCATTTGAATCTCTGTTGACCCAGTTCTCATGATTGGATAAACTACCTAATTTCTCTGAGGTTCAGACACAAAGAGGTATAGTTGAGTTTCCTCCATGTTCTCCTGACTTAATACGCCTTGACTTCGACCTATGGGGACCTTAAAGGATGTACTGTATCATAGAAAACGGGCCACACTGGTGGTACTTTGGGAAGAAATGGAAACGGCATGTACAGCGATACAAGTGGACACTTTAGTCAACGTTGCTCAAGCAGTAGTTTGCTGTAGTCAGAAGTGTCTGGACTCTAATGGTAACTAATTTGAGCACCTCTTGTAATTGCAGAATTCAAACGTGACTTGTATTCATCTTTGGTATGAGTTTATATTGAGTATTACAATTTTAATACAGTTTCATTGCTTAACATGTGTATACATTTTTTTGGCACCCTCTGCATTTCTAACCTTTGCTTCTTTAGGCCAGTCCAGGGCTCCATGAACTAGAATAAGGTTTCCTAAAAACCTAAGCGATACTTCGTGAGATGATAAATGTGAAGCTAATCATCTGAGACTTCCCTAAATTTGTTCTGTTTTAATAGAAACTAGTCTGCTTGCACACAAGATTTATAATGGAAAGAGAATTTCTCTCTCCTTGTATGGGATGCAAGGAAACTGGAAAATAGTGTATCAATATCCATTTACCTGGTAGCATCCCTGGCTTAGAAGCTGGACATCTTGCTTCTCAGACAAGTATCTTAGCCTCTGGGCTTCCGCCCATTGAAGACAGCTAAAAAATGTCTCAGTAACTTTTTAAGCAAAGCTTGCTACACTGACGATACTGAAGGGCAGGATCAGCACTAACTGAAAGGTGGGTGTGATCTCCACCCCAGACCCTGCAAGTCAGGATCTCAGAGAGTGGAGCCCAGGACCCCGTGCTGTGCCAAGGAGATTCTTAACCACGCACGTTTGAGAAGCACTGTCCTAGGGTGCAGTGCATGGAGCCAGGCTGTCTAAATTGGAATATTGCTCTGTCATTTACTAGCTGTGTGATTTGGGGAAATTGACTTACCTATTTTGGGCCTCTGTTTCTTCTTCTGCTATGCCATAGGTTGCTTTGTGAAGACTGAACTTTTAGTATATTGAAAGTGAATAGAACTTAATAAAAACGCAATAAACATTATTACTATTATTGTCATTATTGTTGCTGCTGTGTAATTAATCTTACCATTTTCAGCATGTTGCTGGCTGATGGTACTACTCCTCTCCTGAGGGTGTTATGTAGAGTGACAATTTCTTCTTGGACAGTTGTCAATTCAGTGAGGATTGTATTATAGGGCACTAGTGTTGGTCTTGGCTGTGACCAGAAAATTATTCATTAGTCTTATTTCTTTTAATTGGAAACTGTCATGTACAATACGTTACTTGCAGACCTATACACAATGTTAATTGGTAGTTCCTACTAAATAAAGAATGAATGAAAGCATTTTAAAACTCACGTTATTGCAATATGTTAGTTTCCATTTCTCCAGTGCTCGATTGAGGATTTCTGAATGTCAGTCTGACATTATACAAGTCTATACAATAATGCACTGGATATTCTGTGTTTTGGGTTTTTAAAATTTATGATTGGTAGTTTGAACCATGTTGAAGCACTTTTTATTGGGTAATATAAATCACAGCAGAAGGTGTCTCGTTATCATATTTTTACTGACTGACTTGCTTTTTTTGGTGCATCCCCACCACATTTTCTCTAAGTGTTCTAAGTGTTCTCTTTACTTCCCTGATAAACCACTTACCTTGAATTCTTGTTTAAAGATACATGTCAGGGAGAACCTAATCCAAGAGATTCCTTATTGAGTACAAAGCCTTAAATGTCTTTAACTCAGATTTTACATCTCTGTCTTTTTCATATGAGAAAATATTAATATTTGCATCTGTATATGTGAGTGGAAATAAGGTTCAAATCAGCTACAATCTAGAATTTGTGACTTTTTAAAATTTGTGTACCTTTTATTCTATAACTTATTGAGAAGAAAACTAATAGCCTTAATATTTAGGTTAGCATTAATTGCAACATAGAGCAGCTTCCTTTTTTTGTATTTGTGATGTATCACATGACCTTCAATTTTTTTTTTAAAGTGGCGAAACTTACGCAGTATGATTTGAGTGGTATTTCTTTATTCCTCAACTATCGCAGTACTATCAACATAGTTTCTGAGTGGGTAAGATCCAGTGTCACACCTTGCTCAAATATTGAAGATGTTATTGTTATTTATCTTATATCAGTGGTTTTAAGGTATGCGGAGAAGGCATAAATACACAATCCATATGACCCCTCCAGAGACTGGTCCCTGGGGACACCATTTTCTCAAAAGCACACTCGCGTGGTGCTATCTGCCTGTCATACTACAGATAGCACTGCTCTAGACGACAGAAGACATTGGTGACTTACAGGGCTCTTACTGTTTCCAGATTATACCTCTCCTTGCTCCTCTGAAAAACCCTACTCCAGTGAGACTCATGACATTTAGCTCTACCACCTCATTACTGAACATTTACTTTCCTTTAACAATCTTCCTGGCATTTCCTCTCATTCATAGAAATCAGGTCTCCTGAAATCAATTCATCCCATCCACCCCAATATCTGCAGTCAACTTGAGGGACCCCAGTACCCACATGGATTGTGCCAACTGTCTGACACCTCAGGTCTGTGAACTCTTTCTTCCTGCAACCTTTCCTCCAACCCTCTTGTGTTCCCCACCTTGATGGTCATGGTTGTCCATAATGCCATATCTCCCAAATCACCTGGTCAAGCATTTCCCTGTCTGACCAGCATTCCCTGCTCTTCCTAGTTGCTAAGGTCAGTCACTCTATTTTTCAACACCATCTAGCCATCAAGCTCATTTTTCATTTTCTTTATTTGCCCTTTCTTGTGTTTTCTTCCTTTTCTATCCATATTTTCTCATTTCAATTACTCTCTTCCTAAAATATTGAGTCCTTTTCCTGCCTGTCCCCATGTAGGAGCACTCCAGCTTCAAATAGGACCCAAAATTTCCCCTGCCTGCACGAAGTCAGCTGAGTATCGGCAGAAAAATATCAAAATTACAAATACTGGTATTATCCATAATCAGAATTTCTGTTCTCAAATTGTCCTTTAATTCGGCTCATCAATTCTGCTCATTTACCGCTTTGTCTCTCTTCACAATGTTATCACAAAGCTTGTGCACTCTATCCCAATCACATACACCTCTCTCAATAGATTGTGACATGTCCTACTTCCCTCAGTGACTAGAATCTATCAGAGGGCAGCTGCTTCTACTTCTCTTGCTCAGTCCACCAATCTACATGTATCTGTTCTTAATATTTTCTTTTTCTCTTTTGAGGTGCTATGGAATAGGCTATATTTTCCTTTTCTTAAAAAACCATTTCATTAAAGTGTAATTGACATATAAAAAATTGTACATAATTAATGTCTAAAATCTGTGAGTTTGGGGATAAGTGTGCACTTATAAATCATCACCACCATCAAGACCAAAAACATATTCATCATTTTCCCAAAGTTTGTTCTCATTCCCTTTATTTTAACTATTTTTATTAGTTTGTGTATGTGGTCAAAACAAGATCTATGTGGTTAATATAAGATCTATCCTCTTGGCAGTTTTAAAACCGGATAGCCACATGCAAAAGGACTAAACTGGGCTCTTATTTTCATGATACATAAATATCAACTCAACAAGTATTAATGACTTAAATGTAAGTAAGCCTTGAGGTCATTCATGTCCTAGACAAAAACATAGGTAAAAAAAAAAAAGAAGAAGAAAACGGCTATTGGTCTTGGCAAGCACAGACGATACCAGCAACAATAGACAAGTGGGATTATATCAAAAGCTTCCGCACAGCAAAGGAAACAATCAACAAAATGAAAAGGCAACTTCCAGAATGGGAGAGAATATTTCAAACCATATATATGATAAGATGTTAATATCCAAAATATATAAAGAACACATACAACCCAATAGCAAAAACAAAACCAAATAAATAACCTGATTAAAAATTATGCAGATAACATGAACAGACAATTCTCCAAAGAAGACATACAAATTGCCAACAGGTATATGGTATATAAAAGGGTGCTTAACCTCACTAATCATCATGGAGATGCAAATCAAAACCACAGTAAGATATCACCACACATTGGCGAGAATTGGTATTACTAAAAACAAAACTGTTTCAACAAGATTTCAAATGTTGGCCAAAAGCATTAGCTTTCCTTTGCTGTGAAGTGTGAAGATCCCCCCTCCACACTGGGAGAGAAAAGTGGGCAGAGAATCAGAAGGAAGGAAGGAGAAGTGTTCTTCAAGACCTCTCTCAATAGATTGTGACACGTCCTACTTCCCTCAGTAACTGGAATCTATCGGAGGGCAGCTACTTCTACTTCTCTTGCTCAGTCCACCTTGGAGAAGTCTTCTTCAAGATTTCTTCAAGGAGAGTTGTTGGGTATTGAACAAAAGCTCTACCTGGTTTCTCTTTGGAAAAGAGGTGTGAGTAAAATGATCCAAACCAACACCCCAATAGTCTAATGCACATGGATTTTTTTCATTTATAATATTAAGTACCTTCCACTTTGACTTTCTAGCATATAAAAACATAAAAACCATTCATTGTCTACACCAAAACTATTGACTTCAGCTCGTAATAAAACCATTTTGGGTACGTTAAAAATGTAATATATTCTTTATATTATTGAGGTTATTTAGAAGTACAAATTGGGTGAGCATAAAATATTAGGGACTGACTCTTAACTATACCACTGAGTGTTTTATTTTTGTTTTCTGAGTATTGAAGTTCTCATTTTCAATAATTAGTGGATTCAGGCCTTATATATTTATTTATTTCATTGCTAATAGCTCTTCACACTTCTCTTCTTACTATTGGTATCTTTCATTTTATATTTAATTTTGATGTGTTAAGATCTTGTTATAATTGTAAATCAGATAGCTCAATTTAGATATTGATGAAAAATACCTTTTCTGGGAAAAAAAAACCAAAACAAGTGTTTTCCCCCCATTTAGTCATGGCAAATACATGGATAAATTATAAAGAAGTAATTCCTGCCCTTTATTCTCAGCTTTTTTTTTTTAAATTATCTGGAGGAACTATTACAAAATAAACAGGCATGGGCCTATGGAGCTATACTACTTAGGTTTAGTTTCAGACTTTGCTACTTCCTAGTTACCTGACCTTGGCTACATGATTTAATCTTTCTCTATAATAGGGGACAGAGAATAGTACTTGCCTAAAAGGGCTATAATGAGCATGAAGTGAGTAATGGGCATAGCATTTTCACAACAGTGCCTGTAACAAAGTGAATTCTACTACAGGGTTAGTGCTTATTTTTTTCTGAGAAGTAATTAGGAAGCACACAAACCTCATATCCTCTTGTAATCAAAACAAGCAGAAAGCTAGCAGCCAAAAACAAGCAGTGTTTCATTATCATCCCTGAAAAGAAAAGTAACATAATTTTAGATTATTGTCAACTCCTGGGATCAAGTTCTGTAATAAGCCTTTTTTTAAAAAAACCAGTTTTACATGGTTTTTCATTTTCATTCTCTGTGGACAGCTGAGGAATTAGAACAAGGTTTAATATGTTAGCTCTTGGGATCAAGAGAAGACAGGACTGAGATTGAAAGAATAACAGTTCCCTGGAACTGTTAAATGTTACATTTTGTGACAAAAGAGAATTAAGGGAGCAGATGGAATTCAAATTGCCAATCAGCTGATTTTAAAATGGGGAGATTATCCTGAGTTATCCATATGGGCTCAATGTAATCACGGGGCACTTAAATGTGGAACAGGGAGGCAATGCCAGTGATGGATCCTGAGACAGGCTTGGCCGGCCACTACTGACTTGGAAGACGGAGGAAGCAACCTTGTGCCACAAAATAAGGGTGACATTTGGAAGTAGGAGAAAGTAAGGACAAGAAATCACCCATTGGAGTCTCCAAGCTAAATCTTGATTTTAGCTCAGTGAGACCCATTTGGAGCTCTGACTTCCAGAACTGGAAGATCACAAATCTGTACTGTATTAAGACACTAAGTTTATAGTAATTAGTTATGGCAGCAACAGGAAATGAATGTAAATGCACAAGATTAGATTTGAATTCTATATTGAACTCTCTTACTTGTATCTTTTGTTAAATGAAAGTTCTTAATTTAAATACGTCCAGTTTATCTTTTTTTATGATTAACGCTTGTGTTATGTATGTGTGTGTGTGTGTGTGTGTGTACGTGTGTGTGGATGTGTACATCTACCTATTTAAGAAATTCCAGTCATGCCTAAGTCATGAGTCATGAAGTTATTGTTTACTAGAAGCCTGATTTAACATTGATGAGTTATAGAAAATGAACAAAGGAGGGGGACTTACACTATCAGATATCAAGATTTATAATAATGCTATAATAATTAAGTCAGAGTACTAGTGGCACAAGTGTAGATGAATGAAACAATGTAATGCAATGAAGTACAAAAACCGATTTCTGTATATAGCTACCTGATTTATGACAATCCATAAAATGCTTGGCAACTCCCCAAGGTAAAATTTGAAACTAGCCGACTTCAGTTATAAAAAAACAGGGCCACTGCCTGTTTGAGTATGGCTAACTGGTTGTTTTGGCAGAAATATCATATAGTTCATGAAATAAAATATGTCTACCTTAGCACTTTAAGATCTCTATAACTATAATGTAATAAGTCTTACATGAAAAATAGTTTATTCTAAGCCCTGCTACAAGAAATTTATGAGAATGATCTAAATAAGTAATATTGTTTACATTTGTATAGTATGTCTGTTTATTAATCCCTTTATTAATAGCATAGAAATAGCTAAATTTACTTATAATGAATAGTATTAAGACTGCACATAATCTCTTATTCAACATTACAACAATGTTATTAGTCATTTATCATTAATCTCTTTTCAAATGAGTAAACTGACACAAAGATGTTGTGTAACTTACTTAAATTTACACTTTGTAAAATTCAGAGTCTTGATGAGAAAAAGATATATGGCTATATAGCATGCTCTTACCTTTAAACAATGCACCACCAGGAAGATTTGGTCTATGAGGAAGTCATTGAGAAAAGTGCTTACAAGAGATTTAGGAATTTATTTATAGCAGGCAAAGGTATGAGAACATACAAATCACAAGAAAGCTAGAGACTGTGAAGATTATAAGTCATGACTGGGGATGCATTTCTAATTTGTAATTCAGGAGACATTCTCTATGGAACACACCGCTCTCAAATGACTACATTTGGAACAAGCCGCAAAGATTAGCTGCACAATTCAGTGGAGCTATGATCAGATAGTAATGGCTCTGACAGGGGAAGTGACCCCGTGGCCCAGAGGAGAGAAACAACTTATCAGCTTTATGACATGCATGCATGCATTCATTCAAAAAATATTTATTGAGATATTATTATGGACCACGCTCTCTTCTAGACACTGAGGGATACCTAGACTACCAAACGTATGAACCACAATGTCAAGAAGTTTGCAATTTAGTACCTAGCATACAGTACATATATTGCATGTATGGCAACTGCCCTACAAATACCAGACACTTTGAGATTCTAGGAATAAAAAGATAAAGAGTCCATCTTCCTAAGGAACTTCTTGTTCAAGAGGAAAACCACCTGCAATATGGGGGGAGCATTCTAATACAAATTTGTCCAGAAGCGTATGGAAGCAACTAACAGACTTAAAAAGCCTGGAAATACTAAAATCATTTTATATGAAATGTTACTACTAAATACTATTCCAAAGGTCATGTGAGATAGATGGCGAAAAATAAACAGGACTTCTAAAGTAAAGAAAGAAATTGTCTCACCGACAGAAATTATATATGAGAGTAGAAAAAATCACTGTGAAACCAGGTATAATCAGGTGTTTTTTATTTATTAATATTTCATTATTCTGAAAACTTGGGAAATGTCTGTATATATGAGTGAATCATCATTTACATTGAAGTCTCTCTCTGCATGGCTTGCTAGTATCTTATTCTTTATTTTTTCCCCCATTTTGGACTATGCCTTTGTTCTTTGGAAGAAAGAAGATATTATTATTTAATAAAATGTTTTTCCTCAGATCTTTTCTGAGAAAGTTCAATTGAATATCTTCACAGAAACAAA
This sequence comes from Lyroderma lyra, assembly GCA_004026885.1. NCBI lineage: Eukaryota > Metazoa > Chordata > Mammalia > Chiroptera > Megadermatidae > Lyroderma > Lyroderma lyra. The sequence continues at coordinate 18,734 of PVJL010002878.1, forward strand.
ATAAAATAAAGAGTATGTAGTGATGAGTTATTTTGTGTTATGTCGAGATGGGGGATACAAAATAAGAAATAACAGAAAGATTGGAGGCTCTTGTGACGAGAGTTTTCTGGTTTTGCTGAAGAGTTCTCAATGGATGCCTGGAAAACAGTCTGTGGGAAAGGAGAATTAAATGTCATTCAAAAATTGCTCACCTATAGTCGTAAGAAGTGTGTTGCTGTGGAAGGGGGTTGGTATGAAGCTGGAAGCATGCCAAAGCTTCTCTGTCAATCCTTTACCCTTTTTCAGAAAGAGAATTGTATGTGATTTCTGAAGTGAAACTCTCAAATTACTGAGCAACTTACTTTCCCTCCCACACTGTAAAAAGAAAGCTAGAAAATTATTCTGTTACTTCATCAAACCAGCATGGTTTATATATTGGAAATGTACAATTTGTCATTTATGTCTTGCTACACTGCTGTTTTATCAAGAAGAGTGTTGATTCAACACCAAGTCAAGTGTTTGTAGAAACTTAATTGCTTTGGTTTTATCTGTTGATCCTGTCAATTTCTGGCATTGGTTTACCCAACACAATGCTGTCCATATTTATATCACTGATGTCTTCATATAGAGTTGCTACTCAGTCTCAAATATGGTTTTCTAAAAAAATTGGGAAGTGTTGGAAAGCAAAGAATAACTTGATTTGCATGTGAGCCTCAAGCATGGATGCCAGTTGGCTGCTTCTGTTCACATCTCTCTTATTTTCATACATTGTTCTTTTTATGTTTAAACTTCTTAGCATAGCAAGAAATAATCTGCAATGCCTTTTTTTTTTCTAAAACCAAAAATCAAGACACATTGGTCTAACATATGATATAACAACATGATAGAATATTTTTGATTGGAACTATCCCAGAAAGCCCTTGGAAGATAGATGAAGATTATGTGTTTGTAAGCATATTATGTTTGTTAAAATACATGCATTTAAAATACCAACTTTAAAAAATCAATTATCTAGAGGTTGGCTATGAAAAATTTCAGAAAGCACAAACATAAACACTGTGAAGGAAAAAACCAGCATCTATGTGTTAAACATGACTTGAAATGGTACTTGTACAAAAACAGTTGCATGTATTATGGCTGTAACATCCTGAGAGCAAGATTCAACCTAGTAATATTATTGAACAGAAAGAGTTTGTCCACCTGGCACTAGCAGGGCCAAACACTGAACACCAAGAACTGCAGTGGCTATTTTATTACGACTGGCGTCATCCAGGAGAACAGGAAGTTGATAATCAAAAGCCAGACCTCCTGGCATGGCATGTAGACGACAGATTATATAGGGCAAAATCACAAGACATCATGAAGTAGGGGTTTGGGACTGTGCTGCGAGCTGATTGGTTGGAGGTGAGGTAAGGGTAAAAAATCATTTCTTCAGGATTGGAGGACAATTCTGACGTCTCTTCCGGTGTCCCTCTGTTTTCATGGGAAAGTAGCAAGGGTGTCATTACACCTTAGGGCTCAGGAAATGAGACAAACCTTAGGTCAAGATTTTGTCTTTAGCCTGCCAGAGGTCCTGACCTTGTGATCGTTAGTCAGGTCCCCACTACTGTCTTTGTTTTTGAGGGGGGGTAAAATGTTAGTATTGGAAAGCAAATATACAACTTGGAATGGATTTGAGGCAAATCGTGCCATAAGCAGATTTTCTTTAAGTAGCTAAACAAAATTTAAAAAGCAAGTCATAATAAAAGAAAAGGTTTCTGGTACAGGACTAGTAGTCCAAAAAAAAAAAAAAATAGTGTACGAGTATCTGGATAATACACCTGTTTTACAATACTGTAACTTTTAAGTACGTATTGTTGACTGTCCATAGTCCACGCAGAGTTACAACTCCACACTTCAACAACAACATGCTGACAGGTCCTAAACAAAACCACTTAAAAAAAGGCGTACGACCCAGATGTTCCCTCATTGACCAACTCCATCTAAGTTTAGATGTGCAGAAGGGCTTAGACACATCCAGAGTATGCCACATGCAATACGTTACTTGATCAATTTTTTAAAATAAGCTTTCAGGACAATGACAGTAAGATAAGGGAAGAAAACATGGAGAAATGAAGTCCTAATTACTCTGCATGCATATTCTTTTTTGACAGTAGGGGGAAACCTTTTACAGATAAGTTACAAACAAAGAAAAAAAGCAAATAAACCATTTTGTACAAGGAATTTTAACACATTCTGTACAACGTCTTCACTCTGCTGTCATCATTTGTACAAACTCTTCCTAGTTTACTTGCCCATCACCATCAGTATCTGCTCCCCTGATCATTTCATCAGCCTCAGCATCTGTTAACTTCTCTCCAAGGTTTGTCATCACGTGGCGGAGCTCTGCTGCACTAATATAGCCATCGCCATCCTTGTCAAACACATGAGTGCTTCTCTCATTTCTTCCTCACTGTCTGGGCCTTTCGTGTTTCTTGCCATTGTTGTCAGGAATTCCGGGAAGTCAATTGTGCCATTACCATCGCTATCCACTTCATTTATCATGTCCTGTAACTCTGCTTCCTTGGGATTCGGCCCAAGTGACCTCATTAGAGTTCCTAATTCCTTTGTTGTTATAGTTCCATCATCCTTGTCAAATAGTGAAAAAGCTTCTTTGAATTCTGCAATCTGCTCTTCAGTCAGTTGGTCAGCCATGCTGCAAGCGCTACCGGTCTCCGAGACGTAACCACACAGCCTCTCAGCTCGCTCGCTTCACTTGGACTAACTCCCACTACTGTCGTTTGTTGTTTCCAGAGTTGCTGATTATTAGGAAAAGGCTAGGTCTGTCAATGGGGAGTGTGTGTGTGGTGCGTGTGCGTGCGTGTGCGTGCGCGTGCGTGTGCGTGCGTGTGCGTGCGCGTGCGTGCGCGTGCGTGTGCGCACGTATGCACATGTGTGTGGCTGTGAAAATCCAATGGTTGCCAATATAACTAGAAATGTTTGTAGCTGGGTACTTTCTGAGATTATCATGTTGTATCCCTTCTTTCAATTTTTTCTTATAATCTATCCCTGCCCTGTGCTGCATTTTGCATCCCTGAATCCAAAGCTCTTCTTGTTTAATTCCTCCGGCAAACAAACTCTGCAGAGAAGGACTCATTTGCCATTAGACATAAAGGGAGGCACATAAGAAGGTTTGGGGGGTTTAACTCTTCTAAATGAAGAATTTACCATAATATATGGTGATGGTAGGAGAACTGACTCTGGATGGTGAGCACACATGCAACATACCAATGATGTACAAGAGAATTGTACAGTTGAAATCTATATATTTTACTAACCAATGTGCTTCAAAAATTTAATAAAATTAAAAATATCTAAATGAAGACTTTTAATCAATCATTCTATCTTATATTTTAATCATTCATATTATTTATATTTCCAAAACTGGACTATAAATTTATGTTTTCAAAATTTTATATTTCCCACTGTTGGTAGGTAGCACTTTCCCATATTTGTATGTTGATCAAGTATATGATAAGCATACAGTCATCATGTTTGTTTATACATAAATTATAAAAAGTTTTAGAGTTTTTTCTTTTTTTACATAGTAAAGTGTTTTTCATTTTTAAGGATTATTTTATTTTCATCATCATCATTAATTTTTAAAAGATAGGCATCATGTGAATACCACATATTCTTTTTCTTTTTTTACTCTAAATTTATTGGGGTGACATTGGTTAGTAAAAATTATAACAGTTCCAGGTGTACAATTCTACAGTACATTGTCTATGTGTTATATTATGTGTTCATCACCCAGAGTCAGTTCTCTTTGCAACACCACAAATTTGTCCCTTCTCTCCCACCCCTTCTACTTTAGCCTCAGGTAAGTAGTAAACTGTTGATTAATGGAATACTACTCAGCTATAAGAAAAGATGAAATACTGCCATTTATGACCACATGGGTGGATCTTGAGATCATCATGCTAAGTAAAATAAGCCAGACAGAAAAAAAAAAAAAAAACAAGAACTACAAGGTTCCACTCATATGTGGAATGTAAAATTGTAAGCCACATATTCTTATAATTGGCATTTTTGAAGCTCTGTATTTCTGCTATGGCAAACAAGACTGAGTTTCCCTTCAATTTAAGAAATCATTAAGAGTATGAGATTTTTGGACCTTGAGTCTTCTGCAGTGAGATGGCCAGTATCTGGAGCCTCAGTGCCCTCTGCAGTGCCCAGGGAGGCCGAGCTCTTGTCCTCTGATCCTCAGTGGTCAAACCTGCTCAGTATTTCTCCTGGACTAACATACCCCAAGATGGAGTGGAATGTAGTACATTCACCTGTCACCCAGCCACCAATCTGGTTCCAAGGTCCCCTCTCTCCACTAGACTGGTGAGAGGGCTATCAGTGTTTTGCTCCTGGGCCTGCTTCCAGTGTCTTATTTGAATCCTTCCTCTGTGATGGACCACTGCCTGGCTGCCATCCTCACTCTCCATAGTCACTGAGGCCTTCGACAAGTTGTTACTATGTTTGAGGGATGCAGTGCAGAAAGCTGCCAAGGCTAGTCTTTTGGCGCTCTTGGCCTTAACTTTTGCTGGGCTTTATTTCAACTACCTTGATGTGGGCATCTGCAAATCTGTCGCCATGCTGCAGAAGCACTGAACTTCTCAGCTAAACACACTGAGAACCGATTGTAAACCTCTTTGTCTCTGCTCTGTCATGCCATTCACCTCACAACAAGAAGGAAATAAAAGATAAATCCATCGGGGAGATAACACTCTTCTCCTGATCACCTGGTTATTTTTAGAATTTAATCTTTGAGGAAAAGGTTGGAAAGGAATTGTGTCCAAGAAATTGTAAGACTGGGTTTCTTATCCTGCTGAGTTAATGGGCTTGTCTCCCAGCTTCTCACAAGACTCACAGTCTAACTAAACATTGTATGTGAGCTTTTGCATTTTAATTTATCAAACTCTTAAAAGGAATTCAACTTTATTACTATCAATACCTGACCAAATTTCTACATTTGTCCTGGGAATGATGGAGAAAGGGAAAGACTGTTAATTCATAAGTGAAGACGGCAGACACTTACATAGTGATTAATGTTGAAAAATTTGCCCTCTATTCAATTGATACCAGTTACTGATGGTTATACATTCTTGGGAAACTTTAAAATTCGATATTTCGCAATACTCATTTCTAAATGCTAACCAAAAGAGCCTAGAAAACTTCTGAACACAGAAAAATTCCAGGTAGGGAAGTGGTCCCCTAGTAGATGTATCGACATAAATCAGATTCTAAACTGAGATTTAATCCTCAACTTTGTTCATTTTACTTGTCCTGAAATAATCTGTCCACAAATCTAAGACTTTAAGTAATAAATTGTTATTATCCTACTGTGGGAATCTAATGTGAAAATGTATTTATGAAAATAAAGCTTTTCAAAAAATGCAATTATATATAATAAATATATATTCTACTCTTTAAAAAATGAGATTTTTTTTAAAGTGGGAAAGGGATTTTTAAAGCAAGGGATTTTATAAATGTTGTACAAAGTGCTTCCCTAAATCTAAAAGAAATGACTCAGGAATTCCTCTGTGTAGGAACGAGAGCAAATGTGTTGTAATCTGAGCAGTGCTGAGGAACAGTACAGATGGGATGCAGACATAGCCAGGCAGATGGTGCCAAGGCAAGAACGGCAGCTGCTGGTGAGTGAGAGCTGAGCAGGTGGTCCAATGGCATAGGCCATGGCAGCCATCAGCAGTGAGAAGTACAAGTTCACACGAGAAGATCCTGGAACAGCTGTCCTGAACCTAGTACAAAATGAAGTCATTAATTTCAAGGATCATTTGTTAGTGTGCATGGGTGTTGAGTGTTAGGTAAAGACAGCCAGTGGTTATTGGTCAGAAGTATGCCTCTATAAGAGTATAATAATTGATTTCATATTTTCAGTAATCTGATCGATTAAAGCAAATATTATTCACAGCATATATACCTACAGGGATAAGAAGGATACCTAATATTTGCACTAGGCATTATTATTGATGTTTTTATCAAGCATTCCCAAATTATATAATTTATTAATCCTTATAGCTAGTTTTCCTTAAGATCTGAAAACCTTCAGATGTGTAAGAAACACTTGGGATATAAAAAAAAAATACATATTCCTGGTTCTTTCCCAATCAGAAATTCTATGAGTGAAGCCCTAAATCTGTCTTGATCAGCCTTCTTCAGGGATTCTCATGCACACTAAGTTTAGTCTCCACCTTAAGGACATGAGGGGGAATATTAGAAAAGTAAAAGTCTGTGTGAATAGGTACAGTTACAAATGAAAGAAATGATATATTTGTCATTTGTATATGGGAAGTCAGATGGGCTACTTCTGACTTCATGTATAGTTAGGCCCCTGAGCTCAAATGCTGTTTCTCCATTTCTCAGGCCTGCTTGTCTCCGCTGGGCTTCTCTCTTCTCACTACAGAACAGGAAGGTTCACCTTCCCAACACCTGTGTTACTCATCCCTGAAAATGACTCTGCTCTTAATCAGGTTATGTTCTTACCTTGAGAAACAATCATTCCCAGGTCTGCAATGGGAATTTTATCATAAGCTGCACGTTTATTGACTGGAGTGGGCATGCACCATTTGAGAAACTGAATACAGCTTGATTTAACTCTACCTAGCACAAGATTGGGGGTTGGGGGGTAGGCCTGAAAAGATCAATAGAGGTCAGATCAAAATATTCATATACTAAAAACTTTGAACCTTATTCTTGAGGAAATAAAAAAAAGAACGACCTATTTACTTAGGCAATTGGCAGTCTTAGATAGTGATTTTAGAAAGATCACCTTTATGACCCACCCTTCATTCATCGTAGGTACAAATATTATTCAAAGACTACCTGAAATCTTAACAAAGGAATCTTAACAATAGAACTCCTCTCACACCTCCATCCTCTTACCTCAAAATATGTTTCTTTTAAAATTGACAAAGGCATTTAGAAACCAGCTATTTTATTTAAAGTTTACTATGGGACCAAAGAAAATGTTATTCACGAAAGGAATTTATATCGTTTTGCCAAGCTGGGAAACTTGATTCTACCAAATTCTCTGTAAATGAAAATGTCCCATCCTAAAATTGATTTTGCCTGTGTCTTGACTTAACTAATAATAGGTGAAGGATTAAAAGATGTAAAATAGCCTGCGGGTTTGTGACAATGTAAGAAAAATAGCACTCTGTGATTTGAGTGTTTACAATCTTAAGAACTTAGTATGTAATACGTCACTTAACTTCCACTATAATCCTCCAAGGAAGTACTGTAATAATTCTCATTTCTCAGATGAAAGACCTGAGACTCTAAGATTTAAATAACCTGGTCAAGATCACATAAGAGGTTAAGTGGCAAGGATAGGACTTGCATACTTTTCTCTCTGATCTCAAGACCTATATTTAATCACTATGCTCTTCATGCCATTGATGACAAAGTTTATTTGCAACTTCCTAAATTATAAAATGAATACAATACTACTCCATATGATACCTGAGAATATTCAATGAAGCACATATAAAGAGATGAAGGCAATATTTAAGTACTTTGCAATGTGCGAACTCGAATTATTGTGGCTTTGGAAGAAATTGTTGGAATATTGCTTATTAGTTTGTGGTCTTAGGTTAGGAAGTAACTCAGATCACGCTTGCTCATCATTTAATGGCTGGAAATGTTCGTGATGTCCCACCAACTTCAGGGGGGCTAAGAAGTACTCATGTGAAGAAGCAGTTGGAATATTTGGTGTTCACCATTGTCACTCAGTGATCTAAAATCAACAAAATAGTATTGTTATTTCAAGAAAGAATTGTCATGATATAAATATTAATTTTGCCTCTAATATAAGTATAATTATAAAGGTGTTTAAGATGAAGGAAAAAATTCGACGTAATTTTCAGATACTTAAACCGATATAATCCATCCTTTACAATAGATTTTAATTTTCATAAAGTTCTTCCTAAGTGGTCCTCAAGTTATAAATTTTTTAAAGATGTATTTCTGACATTTATATGTTTTTATTTTTACATCTAACTGTAAGTTACTCTCCTTTTCATGTAAAATAATGATATTTTATAGTCCTGATTTAAAATTTTGAACAATTGAACTGGCCAAGTTAGAGGGAGAAATTTCTGCTTTCTTTTTTCTTTGAGAACCATGTTTTTATATGGTGATGGAAGGAGAACTGTGGCTGGGTGGTGAACACATAATGCAACACACAGACAATGCATTGTGGAGTTGTACCTCTGGAACCAATGTCACCCCAACAAATTTAATAATAATAATAATAATAATAATAATAATAATAATAATAGTGGCTTTACAAAGTAAAAAACAACAACAACCATGTTTTAGGCGTATTATGATACATAATTAGCAAAATACCATCTGAATCTTTCTTTTTTATACAGGGTCTAAATGAAGAATGGCAAAGCAGATACTTTCTATTTAAACGTTAATTATAAACATTTTATATAACAATTAGTCATGCATGAGAAAAATTTCCCCTTACCTCATATTTATGTTGTAATTTTGATGTTTTCTTTTGATTTTAAGAGCACTTCCAAAATAATGGTTAACATTTTACAAATAAGTGACCAACATGATTATGAACTTATTTTGCCCACAAAATTCCCTGCTTCATTACTTTCTATCAGTGCATAGTAACCATAACTAAGGAAATAATTAATTTTAATTTTAAGAATTCCTATAGGAGTAACTTTTTTTCTGGCAGTGTTCATTAATACGTACAGATATGCCAAATGTAAATCATGAGAGAGTGCTGTTTGTCAGGATATTAGCCACAAAATGGGTTATTATCAGGATCTAGCAGATGTGAGGTGATGACACAGTAGCAGGTCATATTCACAACTAGACTTGGAAGATTTTTGAGTAATGGAAAACAAGGCATATTAACATTGACTTAGGCTACAATATCTCCCTGTTTTCCTCACTAACACTTAAACAATCAAGGTTTCTGTTGTCTTCTTAAGCCAATGACTATATCTTATTCTAAATGTAAATGACCAAAATAGTAAATGGGCTGTGTTTACTACCTGTGTTATGTGTAAACTGCCTCTTCAGAGGATTTCTAGACAAAGAAGAACCATCTGACTTGATGAAGATGTTTATTCTAAACAGAAGGCCAATAAACTTGTAATTGTATGTAGTCCTTTATGCCTAAAGAATCTGTGCTATTACCATGACCAGTTAATCCAGAACTTGTATCTATTGGTTTTCTGCTTATAAAAACCCACTTATTTTAGCAGAACTAATTCTAAGATACCTTCCTTAAAACACTATGGAGGTCAAGGCAAAAAAAAATTACAGCATTTGTAATATACGTGTGTGTCTCTCAGATCAGACGTGACCTCTTAACATACAAGATTTTTCTATGTATGCAAAATAAATTCAATTCACCATTTAAAAACGTCTGTTAATTTGCCCTTTTTAGATATTTGCTTTTTAACAAAGTAAAAGGTTTTAAACTAATCTATTCATATTTAATGAGTTGACAGTCCCAAAATGACACTATAGGTTTATTTTGCAGAAAGCTATAAGAAAAAATTATGTGATTTTTGTTCTAGTTGTAATCAACTGAACTTCGTTCCAAGGGATTTTCTTAGTTACCAAATTTCGAATATGCTTTTCCCTCTTCATTACAGGAAACTGAACAACATATTTACCATGTCTGAACTAAGATGGAGACTCATTATTTCACATTTAGTGTTAAGGAATTTTTTTATGAGTGTACCTATAATACGAAGGCTTTATTTTGCAGTCTTGATTATGTAACAGTTTTGCAAAATATTTTGTGAGCCAAGTATGTATTCAGAATATCTTAGTGCCCAATCTTTGATGGGGTAGAAAAATAGTATATATGTTAGAGTCATTTTTATGATAATAATGAATGGGATATAATTTAACATTTTGTATATTTACTGCCAGATACTCAGCTAGCACTTCATCTCTAACTCTTACAACAACCCAGCAGTGAGTTTGCTTCACAGAAGATGAAGAGGTTGAGTAGTTACCCAAGGCCACATAGCTATGAAATTGCTGAGCTAGAATTAAATCCAGTTTTTTATGCTTTTCTGCTCATCATCTTTTCAGTTCTTGATATTAATCTTATCTTGTGCACATTTTTTCTCAATATTAGACATTTCACCCTAGGTACTATCATTTTGATGGAAATCAGTGAGCCATATTTTCAGTTAGCAAATTAGAAATTGATATATAAACCAAAATATATGACACTGGAGATGCATAGTTAATTCTGTTCATTGCAGGTACATTGAATTTCTTCCATTTAGTAAGATTTATTCTTTCATTTTAATGCAAGTCTGTAACATACCTTATGACTTAAAATATTTAATGTCTAAATAGTGACATTGATTATTAAGAATGCCCAGATTGACTATGAGCACCAACTTTGACATTGCCTGGTGTATCTGATTTTACAGAAAGCTCTTGTTACTTTTTTGATTTGGGTTTTTACTATTAGTGTATTCATCAAGTCGCATTGTTTCCCAACAGAATATTTTTTAAATTTTGTAACTGCAGTAACACATTTGCATGCAATTTTAACTTATTTCTTTTAGCGTGGCAACAAAAAAAGGAAAGAAATGACATGATAATGAATTAGTAAGAGTTCGGGGATAGAAAGTATTTATCTTGAGTGCTGTTTGAGTAAGATGAATAATTATTAAAAAGATGTAACCTTGTAATGAAATAAATTCAATTTGACCTTTGAGTTCTCCTCTTTCTTTGAAATATCTCCTCAAAGATGAACCTTCAGTAGCCAACAAAAAGCTATTGTCAACTTCAAGGTCTCTATTATTTCTTACCATCTTAATTTTATTCTGTAATTTAGGATGGAAACCAGCCTGGTTGATATGTAAAAGTTTAGGATAATGAAAACAAGATGGTTAGACCACATGTAGATATTGTTCAAAAGAAAACTTATAGGCTCAAAATGATGTCAGTTATGCTAAAAGCCTATGGTATAAAACTTAGATTTAATACCCAATCTAATTGCAATTTTAACCTAGTAGTCATAACTTATTATAAAACTGTCCAAGGTTAAATAAAAATATATTTAAAAAATGTTTTGGGGATGTTTTCTGACAAACATATTATAGAACCCCCATACTCAAAATACATGACAGATGAACCATTATTAGTACGTATTGAAAAATACATACTTATGTTCAAAAGAGAAAAACTTTTTCTGGGGAGCAGAAATGCAGTGACAACACACAGAATAACTACTTGAAGAGGCAAACTTACATGACTCTACTACTGGAAATGAGTCATAGAATCTCTGCATTTAATTCCCACTAGAAGCAGCTCTAACAGTATTCCACCCACTGTAAGGGAACAGAGCCCAGGGTCTGTAAGTGGAGGCTGGAAATAGATTTGATCCTGGTTAAGATCTGTAACTTATAATGAACAACGTATCTGGAGTGTTAAGGAAGGGCTATGAAGATCCCTCAACCAAGAACAGGGCCAAATGACATACTGACTCTGGAAATGGATTGGTTTTATTTTCTTATGACAGCAATACAGAATCAGAAATGTAAGAACTGGTTCTCATCTGAAAACCCTGGGGTCCTAGAAAAGCAAATACAGAGCAAACAGGGAATAGTAAGCATGTAGCGAAAACAACCAATGAGCCAAGAAATTCCTTCCCAAGATAAGGATGCCATAAAAAAAAACTAATTTAATGGAAGGAGCCCAGTAAGATATCACTCTTGAGGTAACATAAATAAAAGAGTAATCTAAGAAGAAATTAAAATAAAACTGAATAAGCTTCTCAAAAAAAAAAATAACTAGCACTCCAAAAATAAACAGAAGGCTATGAACAAAAAGCATTTGGATATGTATCAAGAACTGTTGGATATGGGAAAAGAACACATTATTTATCTCAGAAACAAGAAAATATAGTCCTTCAAATGTATTCCGCCTCACTTGCACGAGGGATCTTCGACTACTTCAAGACTGAATGCATGGAAGTGATTTTATCATAAAAGAGTCTGGGATTTCAGAGGGTTATTATCTACTAAATGACCCTGGACTTGGATCACCTTCAATAAAGTGTTAAATTTGCCTAGTAGAAAAAAATAATAAAGCATTAAGCCTAGATGTCAAGTTCTCCTGAATAAATGAAGTATTTTCCCCCTAATCCAGACTAACAACCCTTAGCCTATCAATGCTTTGAAAGCCTACAATGGTATGAATTGTCCTGTGCAAAACAGAGCTAGGAGGGAAACAGAACAGCATCTATCTCAAGCATTTACTTCAAAGTCAAGTAAACTGGCCATGTATTTTCATTCCTTAATACCCAATACCCGAAGTGTTGTTTATTTGAAGTAGCGCAGAATCTTATCCTTCTACCTAACGCTGACCATCTATTATTACCTGCAGGGCCCTCCAGGCTAACTAGGCCACTACTATTCCATTTAGACAATATTTGTATAGAAAAAAATGTCACCTCTCAGCTGACCATGGGAGTACTATTTTTACATTAAAGAATGCATTTATTACAATAGCTTAAACAGTTACAGAACATTTGTTAAATCGTTTTATGCATACATGACTCTACTTAATGCTAAATAAGAAGAAAAATGTAGGTGTCGCCCATTTAGGCCCTCGGGGTCTGGATGGTGTGGTATGTTGGAAATGCTCAATGAGCCAAGAAGCTGTCAGCACCACGACTGCTGGTGCCAAGAGCGGACGGAGCAGACTGCTCAGTGTTGGCACGCGTCTTTCCCTGACAGTGATAGTGATGATGAGATGGACACCACTGCTGTCGTTCTGGTCCTTGTCAGAACAAGAAATCACAAGTAGGTTTACTCGAAGCTGCTTTTCAGTATCTTCTAGGAACCAAACACAAAACATTCTTAGTTTGTGTGAAATGGAGATTAGAGGCAGGCTGAAGAGTACAGCTGAGAGTGGTGCATACAAGCAATGCTTTATCTTCTATAGCTGTTTTCCTTTCCAATAGAAAATAAGATTAATTTGAGAAGAGATTCATCCTTTTACTTAACACCCAAAATTGTATTTTCAATCTACAACTAAGTTATTTTCATAGCTACCCAGAACAACTATAAAGTCAGATAACTTTGGAATTTATGCAAGTGTTCAGTGTTTATAGCCAATGAAGAAAAAAATATATAAGTGAAGAATAATTAAGGTACCCATCAAATCTGATCCAACCTGTTATATTAGAATTGACCACATTCGGTCCAGACAGGCCTTTAGCAACAATAACATTATAAATAATTATTCAGTAATCAATCAATTATAAAAATTATTACTGAATATAATTGGTATTGTAGATTTTAATATGGTTTAATTTGTATAGTATTACAATAATATACTTTACAATTTGTTTTCCTTATAAAGATTGTAGGTTAGATAACATTATTTGTTTGCTTCTGTATTAACAACAAAACCTATTACAAGAAACACAAATCATGATATTAATAAGGTTCTGAAAAAAACTTTACATCAAAGCAGGTTCTGTACTATTGCAACACCTGTGTGATCTTTTAATATGTCCCAGGCAGATTAAAAAATATATGTATATGTTTCTACAAACTAGCAGCCCTACTTGCAAAATTATGAATTCATGCATGTACCAGCCTTCTGGGTTACTGAGGGGAGTATTTGGCATACTGAGAGGAATAAATGGAAACATGGTGGCCAGCAGGGTGTTTTTATTATTATTATTATTTTTTAAAAGTATTAAAACTACTGAATTAAAAAAGAAAAGAGTTACTAGATAGAATATTTTTAACCCTCTGCCATTCTAATAGTGTAATCACATGTTAACAGTATATTGTGATTACACCATGAGACTTCCTGTGTTCTGGAAACACTTGGAAGAACATTAAGCTGATATCTCCATTGTTACAAATTTTAAAATCCAGCCAGATCAACAGATTTTTTTCATGCAAACACACTATAAGTGCTCATGATTTATTATTCTACTCTTGGGATTCATGATTCGTGACATTCCTACTCTGCCCCCTGCCACCCATATCATTTTCAGTTACTGCGTGTCCAAAGTTTAGCTCAATTCATCTCTGACGTAAAGAATTTAAGCAAAACTGCCGATAACTTTCTTCAGAGAACTCTTTTGGCATTTTCTAAATACACATTTGACACTGAGTATTCAGTCTTGTGCCCCATTTACACCTATTCTAGAAAACTTTGTATCTGTATCTGTTGCAAAACCCATCCAGAAGATGTAGAGCTCATATGACCTTACCAAGTCACAAACCAGGGATCAGAAATATATGAATTATGAGGGTTGTCTAGAAAGTATCCAGCCATGTAATACGAAAAATAGAAGCATTTATGGCTGGATGTTTTCCCCGGACAGCCCGCTTACAGCACATAGCACATGGGGTTTGGAATCAGGCTGCCAGGGTTCTCCTTCTGGCTCTTCCCATAGTACCCTGGTTGACCACTGATAAGATCTTTAGCCTTCTCCAGTTTTTTCATCTATGAACTGAGACAGTATTTTCTAACTTATGAATTGCTGTGTTGCTTGATAAGAAAAGTCATGTGTAATGGTTAGGACAGATTGTGACACCTGTAAATATTCACATACATGCTATGCATTTTTTTTGTATCTTCACTTCTATATATTATAGACTATAACTAGTGTTTTCTGATAGTGAAATAAAGTGACTAATATAAATTTATTTCTTTAACAATGTATTTTACTACTAAGAGATCCTTTTGGCTCTTGAGGTATAAATATCAACACTAAGACCCAAAAGACTAAATTTCATTGCAGTGGTTAGCAATTAAGTTCTCAACTTGAATACAGACACACACACACACACACACACACACACACACATTAAAGATAAAGAAGAGAAAAACACAGATTATATCAGTATAAGATCGGACAATTAATTTCCTGAACTCATCCTAGAAAAAGTGCTACATACCTCATTGCTGCGTATCACTACAATGACCTTTGAAGCACTCTCCTTGGGAAGCTGTGCACTGATGCCAGTGCCTAGTCCACCCTTCAAAGCAATTTTGGAACTATTTTTCTGGAATGACCATTAGAACTGTCATTGTATGACCCTTGATGTCCAGAATGTCAGCAAAATGTGTCCTTTTTAATATTTCCTTTATCTTCAGATAAATGTAAAAGTCACTGGGGGCCAGATCAGGTGAGTAGGTAAGGTGTTCTAATATACATATTTGTTTACTGGCAAAAAACTCCCTCACAGACAGTGCTGTATGAGCTGGTACATTTTGTGATACAAGAGCCATGAGTTGTGGTGAAAAGTTTAGATTGTTTTCATCTCCTTTTTAACATTTCCAAATAATGAACTTGGTTGACTGTCCAGTTGTTCATTTATAATGAACAATCCCTCTGATATAAAAAACGGTTAGCAACATCGTTTCGACTCTTGATTTGGACTGACGAAAATTTTTGGTTGTGGAGAATTGGCTGACTTCCATCGTGCACTTTGGTGCTTTGTTTCAGGTCATATTGGTACACCCATGTTTCATCACCAGTGATAACATGGCCCAAAATATCATCTTGCATCTCCAAAAGGTCTTGGCAAACTTCAACTTACCTTTGCTTTTGTTCATTGGTGAGTTCCTTCAAGACCATTTTTGCACACATCCTTCTCAGACCAAGATTTTCAGTTAAGATTTTTCTGTTTCTCTACCAATGTTTATTTACTTGGTCTGCTGTGCTTTTCACAGTCGGCCGACAATTTTACGCACAATTCAATAAATGTTTGCAATGTTTTTGTCAGTTCTGCTGGTTACTGTCCACCCTGACCTCTATTCATCAGTGAGGCTTTCACTCCCCTCAGGAAAATGTTTAATCCATTTGATCACTGCTGTTTTCTTCATGAATTATTGCAATAAAGTTGGACTACCATGTCCCTGACTTTACTTCTACTCTTGTCAAGTTGAACAAGAAATGTTCTATGTTTGTTCATTGCTCTAATTCGAACTCTGACATTCTCACGACGGCACACAAAAACATGCATCAGTAATAATGAATGTCATTCAGTAAGACACTGCCACACGTCAGCATGAACACAGCTGTGAGACACAGGTATGCCAAGGTTATGAAACCTCACTCAGCTGTTTGTATGGTGCTGCCAATGTAAGAGCAAGGTGGAAAGTTCATGAACATAATTGTCAGACCTCATACACCATGTATCTGTAAGAATAGCTGATTCTTTGAGATAAGACAAATTTCACCTAATTCAGAGAGCAGAGAAATATGTTTATTCTACTTTTGAGTACCCACTATTTGTGAGGTATTGTGGTAAGTCTTGACAGAGTTGAAGCTTTGAGTTAAGAATACTTAGAAGGAGGTATAGACATTTAGAGACAACTAAAAGCTGTATTTGTAAAACACAGAATATTTTAGTGAGAATGTGTTTTGAATGTTGAGGTAGGTAGAGAAAGCTGTTTTCTTATTTAAAATGAATTAACATTTTATGTTTCTAATTTTACTTTTAGTGGAATAGGTTATTAATAGAGAAATACAAGCAAACAAAAAGTTGCAATCTTTATTTCTTTATTCTTTTTTAATGAAATTTACTGTGGTGACATTGATTAATAAAATTATATAGGTTACAAGTGTACAATTCTATAATACATCATCTATATATTGTATTGTGTGTTCAACACCCAAAGTCAAATCTCCGTTTGTCATTATGTACTTGACTCCCTTGACCCTCTTCTACCACTCCCCTTCCCACCTAACCTCTGGTGAGCACTAAACTGTTGTTTGTGTCTATGAGTTTTTGAAACTATGTTCAACTTCAGTACCTATTGAAGAGATGTGAATCAAAACCATGATGAGGTACCTCACACTTGATAGAATGACTAAAAGTGATAACAAGGGTTAGAGAGACTTTGGAGAAAAAGGAATCCTCATACATTGCTGGTGGGAATGTAAATTGGTACAGCCACTATGGAAAATTATGCAGGTTTCTCAAAAAATTAAAAACAGAATTACCATATGACTCAGCAATTTCTCTTCTTGGTATCGACCCCCAAAATCTAAAACATTTATCCATAAAGATATATGTACCCTTATGTTTATAGCAGCATTATTCCTGGTGTCCAAGACATAAAAACAACCAGTGTCCTTCAGTAGATGGTTTGATAAAGAAGCTGTAGTACATACATACAATGGAATATTACTCAGCCATAAAAAAGACAAAATACTGCTATTTGCAACAATGTGGAGGGAGCTTGAGATTATTATGCTGAGCAAAATAAGTTAGACGGAAAAAGTTGAGAACCATATGATTTCACTCATATGTGAGATATAAAACTGAAAGCAAAAAAAAAAGAAACAAAAATTTGTTTCTGTATTTTTAGGTGGCTCAAATAATGTCTTATACAAAATAATAGATAATGTTATCTCCTTTGTATAATATTTTTTATCTATAATTACATTGTAATTTTTTTTCTGCTGAGAAGATGTTCAGGATTGAAATTTGTACTGAAGCAATTAAGCCCTATATAGAACTTATCAGGACACATAAACTATTCTGGGAACAATAACCATGGAATGATGTGAGAAGTCACCATTATCTTATCATAAATTTATTTTTATTTCTGGTTAGTCAAAAGAAAAATCTAAATACAGAGATTCCCACTTTATGGTTTTTCTGTAGTTAAACATATAGAATTCCTATAAATGGTGGTATAAACACATTTTAATTATTAATTCATTACTTTTTGTTAAAAGAGATGATTTGGAAGTTAGGAATTTATAATTTGTCTTTTTATTTTCTCTTTTTTCTTCTGTCTTCTTTCTCACCCCCCTTACATTTATTTTTTGTCATGTTGATGTTTTAAATATTGTCACAAAGCTCATCTTTTGGAGAATGTCTATATTGTCTCTTTGGGTATTTAGTATTTTATCACATTTATACCACTACACAAATTAAGCACAATACAATCTCTTCCTCTGTGTTACCTTTGTAATTATAAGTGGTAATAACTACTTTAGTGGCTTCCACAAGTCATTAGGGACATTTTAATTAAATGTGATGATTGCCTTTCATAGGAAATTTAGTGTGTGGAACATAATAGACAAAATACAAAATAGACATGTTGGACCATCCTATTTGGGTTTGGTAGTATAGAAATCTTAAGTGATTTCTCAAATCTTCCGAGGAGCTAGGAGTAGAAAAAGTTAATACGTATTGTGGGCACATTAAACACACACACACACACACACACACACACACACACAGCATTATTAGGAAAGAACATTTTTCCCTTCTTAACGTGAGCCTCGTGCTTGGTGAAAGATGACAAATTGACAATTTGGGGAAAAGAGCCATTCATGCAGAGACAGAGTACCAGACTGACAATGACAGCCAACTCTTCCCGTCTCACTTCCACCAGCTCGTCCCAGCCAAGCAGGACCTAGCTAGCAGTTCCTGAAATGCCTGCTGAGGATTCACATTCTGTGACTCGTTACTCTTCGGGCCTCTCTGCAGAGGCCACCAGCCAGGGAGCTAATTACTGGCAGTCTTTAATGTGGACTGCCCCACTCAGTAGTAGCTAAACTGAGGTCATTTTTTTTCACAGCTATCTCATGTCCCAGCTGTGAACAGCTATTCACCAATGAGACTTATTCCAGTCATAATCAGGTGGGGATTTACATCAGAGACCCAGCATTAAAGGCTCCAAGGTAAATTCCTAGAGAGTCTTCCAAGTCCCCACCAGTCTTGCCACAGCTCTAAAATAAGATTTTAAAAATCCCTGCAAATTCTTGTTTTCCTTACCAGCTGTATATTTTTACTCTCTGTCTGGTCCCAATTTCTCTCTGCATAAGCAGTTTTAGTGTTATTTAAGTGTTGCATTTCCAAGTGTTATGACTTTGTGCAGGGCTCGCCACACATCACTCATGCCTTATTTTACAGGGTGAGTAGATAATTAGCATCTTTCACAATTAGCCAGGATTTGCTCTGCTAATTTTGTTCCCTGATGAAGGTGCTAACTTGGTGTGAAATTGTAATATGTTGGATGATTAATAAGTCGCCACTGATGGGTAAAAATCACATGCCATGCCTGTACTGTTGAGAAAGTTAACAACATCCATTTGTAAGAGATGTTGGTGTGATTGAATGTGTGAATATATAATAAAGTCAACCCAGATAGCCCCTTACTGAATAAATTGTATTAAATGATGTGGCAGTTCCTCGAAAAGAGATTCTTAAGAAGAAATATGTGCTGGTCTCTTAAGAGTCACTTTCGATCACAGTGTCACTGGGGACTACAGAGGAAAAAGTCATACCTGTTTTTTAAGCAACACATAGAAGGAGACACCACACTGATAGGAAGGCTCTTCACCCAAATGAGCTGTAACGTACAACTTTGAACAACACAGGGAGTAAACTTCTTTAGGAAATTTTCCAATTGAGCAATTGGGCACATACACTTAGGTTTACTATAATGAGTTTCCCCTAAGTGATTTTCTCTCTAAGTACAAGTCTTTAATATTAGTATGAGAATTCATAATGAAACGAGAATTACTGTCTTTACTGAAAATAAGGTTTCTGTCAACGGTGAATCATACTTTTTGCTTTTCTTTTCCTATCCTGAGTTTTCAAAAGAAGTGATAGTTTTATCTTAAGTTTCTTTATACAGAAGGAATCTGGAGGACATCACTGAAACCAGTGATTAAAGACATCATCAGTGATGGGGAGAACTAACATTACTGCCGCTGGAAGAGATGCTTTAGGAAGAGCATTTTATGCAGCATTTTTGGCCAAAATGAAAGAATCAATTATCAGATACTCACCAGGAAGAAACAATGGAAACTTAAGAATACACTATAAAATAACTTTTTCTAACTAATCTGAATATTGTTTGAAAAGATCAGTGTCAGAGAAGACAAAGAATGGCTCAGGAATGATGTCAGATTAAAGGAAACTAAAGAGATATAAAAACTAACACAAGGTGTGATCTCATATTGGATCTTTGTCAGTGCAAATTGCTGTCAAAGATATTATTGAAACAATAGGGTAAATTTTGAATATATTGGACAATAGTATTGCATCAATTTTCAATTTATTTAATTTTATAAGCATCCTGTGACTAAGATAACATCTTTATTCTGTGAGTATTTTATGCTTATATACTTAGAGGTATAGGATTATCAGATCTGCAACTTACTCTCAAGTGATTCAGTTAATAAATAAGTAAATAAAAAGCAACATTTGTATATATGTATATATTGAACATCTATTAAGAGAAAGTGAAAGAGAAAAAGTGTATGTAGCAGAATTTACAATTAGTGCATCTGGGGAGGACATCTGGGAATTTATTGTACTCTTGCAATTTTGTGTATGGTTAATTTATTTTTTCAAAATAAAAAGTAAGAAGTAAAGAAAAATAAATATGTTCATTCGGATCAGATAATATAATAAATGATATTCATCCTTAATAGCACATTTTTCATTAGATTCAATTTTTATAAGTCCTCAAAACTCAAATTAGGTTTAAGATTTTGAGAACAGAAGTGTCGTATTTTTCTGTGTATAAGATGCTTCTATGTATAAGATGCCCCCTAGTTTTCTAACCCACATTAAGAAACCCTCTAAACTGGTTACTCCCATGTATAAGATGACCCCCCAAATTTTGGTCTAACAATTTTAGACAAAAGTATCATCTTATACACGGAAAAAATGCTATATTTTTAATAATTACATCATTTATTCTTCTTTCATACTATAAATCTTAGCCCTTTTTACTTATATAAAATCACAGAGGACTAAAATATTTAGAACTCAAAGAATATTGGCAAAGATTGAAATAATTTCTTAATAAGAATTCTATATCCATCCAAGCTATAAATTAACAGGGATGTTAAAATAGAAGATATTTGCTAACATGCAAAGTTTCAAAAGCTATTTGCTATTTACTCTTTCAGGAAACTCACTGAGGCCATAACCCACCATTAAAAAATAGTACCACATAAAGTAGAAAGAGAAGAAAATGAGATAAAAAAATCAAGGACTACAAAGGAGAGGAAAGATAAAGAGAATTTCCAATATGATATTGAAAGGAAATGCCAGGATTCCTAGCATTATTGATGTGTAGGTATCTAGGGAAGAAGAATTAAAATAAAACCATCCAAGAGATATGTCTCAAGAAATAAATTGGACTGATAGATTATATCATGTTTAAGGATACTGAAGGAGTTTTCAGTCTGTCTGAGATTTTGTAATAGGTAAATAAAACATTTCTAAACAAATATCAATAGTAGTTATTCCATATTAAATCTAAAAAATGCATATATCAGTTTTTTCTCAGTATGTTATTAAACACAGTATGCTGTTTAATATCTGATTATATAATTTAAAATCTTACTCTCCTTTGATCACTGTGATCACGTTATAACCACAATAATGTAATCAAAGGAGAGTAAGATTTAAAAATCTTTTTATCCTATTTGAGAGGATAAGAAGTCAAAGTTATGAATGGTAAAATAAGGTTTTGAGTACTAAGTCCTTATCTATTAAAGAGAGTCTATAAAAAACATATAAACTAAATCAAAAGTGGTAATATAGCTATTACATAAAAATATAGAGGTAATAATAGATAAAATAGTGAAAAGGGACCAAGGAATGGAATTTAGAAGTGGTAAATAGTGGAGCAGGGGTTGCTATTTTTCATTTAAAATCTGAAATACTATTTGATATTTTAGGAACATCTATATCTTTCACTTGGGCAAAATTCAAAATTAAAATTAATTATAATAATCACAAAATAAAACAAAAATAAATATTAAAAACAATGAAGTTATTAAGGTATTTTATTGTCTTATTTCAATATTTCATTTAAATTTTACTCATCTATCTGTGGCATATTTCTTTAAAATATGAAGTATATTTGGGGATAAAATAATTAAAATCAAGACATCTTGTCAAGAACAGATATCCACTGTCAGAGAGTACAGCCTACGGATGTACCTGCTTTACCATACGACATTCAAGTAAAATATGAACATGAAGTAAGTGTAAGGTTTTAGCAAATGAACTAAAGCAAATATAAAAATTAAATCAAGGAAATAATTTTTAACGCTTATGATAGCTTGGTTGTTTAACAATTTAAAGAATGAAAACTCACTATACACTGGTGATAGTATGGAAGGCCGTAGCATTGCATAGCTCTGCTGTTGTATAACAACTGCTATGATATACTTGGGTATTGTTCGTGCCTTCTTAATATGCTTAGAGATTTATCTGCGATCTTAGAAATGCTTATAATAATGACTTCCATTTTGTTGCAAATGGCAATATTTCATCTTTTCTTATAGCTGAGTAATATTCCATTGTGTATACGTACCACAGCTTCTTTATCCAGTCATCTGTCGCAGGGCACTTTGGTTGTTTCCAATACATCTAACAATAAAAATGAATTGAAAAAAATAAAAAATAATGACTTCCTCAGAGTACTATTGGATACTATTGGTATCTTGGTGGCCAGCAAAGTGATTTGCAACAGTTACTTTTCCAGGACAGATGCAGGTTACAGGAAAATGTGTGCCAATATTTGAGAGTATGCATATACCCAGAAATCTTCAAAACACTGTTGAAACCCAGGTCTTCCTGAACCTTCCTTCTACTTCTCAGAACTGTAATTGAGATAAGAGAAAGGCCAAAGGAAAGGGCACATTTGATTTACTTCTCACAACATTATGTCTTCTCCAGGAAACATTCTCTTACAGCACTTTTCTAGAGGCAAAATCACATCCAGCACATGAACCGGCACCTAGAGCTAACTCAAGCTAAGCATCTGTAGAAACACGTATTTTAGTATCTGCAGAGATTAGAATGCCTTACATCAGAGTTGTTCTAGAATTACATTCTAAAATGATTTTCTTAGAATTATACCCTTTGGAATTGGAAGCACTATCCAAAAAAAAAGTCACTCAAAGTAACATTTTGTTTCATAGATGGGAAGACTGAGAACCGGGGTGGCTAGATGGCTTGTCCCGTGACTGTGGTTAGCCACACAGTACGTAAGGGAGAATTCCTTAGAGCCCAGGTCCTGACTTAATCAAGTTGATGTTCCCCTTTCTTTTTTGTTTTACTTTCCTTCTCTGTAGAAGAGTTTAAAAAATTGCAGAAAATTACCTGAGAGGAACCCTAAAGCTTCCCTCCAACCACTCTTCTCTTACAAATGTGTGAGACCATAGCAGAGATGTCCGGAAAATATCCAGCCAAAAATCTCTCTATTTTCCGTATTACATGGCCAGATACTTTACAGACAGATCTCACATATAGTTAACCTTTGAATTTTCTAATTCTCCATTTTATCCTTTCTGTGGCTCCTTATACCAGAAGCTGTGTTTTACCCCCTGAAATTATAGCTCAACCTGATTAAGATGCATTATGATCTTGAAGCTAGGACAAGTTTGCTTTGACAGAAAGCTAGGGGAATATACTGGTAGGCATGGAGAGTAGCGCACAAGAAAAACAGATTAAGATATCTTCTATAGAGGTTGCATCCTTAAATTATTCGGGTACAAAAATTCAAAAACAGTAAAGACTTTTAAAATCACAGTTAAGCTTTTTATGTAGATAAGGGATAACTTTCCCAAACACAAATGTTCCATTTTCTTACCAAGTCCAATCCAAGTGAGATGAGTGTCTGCCCAGCCTTTGCTGAAGTAATTCAGTTATGCAAGGGCTGTCCTGAAAAAATCCAGCCCTAAATGCTTCTATTTTTTTTATATAATATGGCTGGATACTTTCTGGACAGCCCTCATATATACGAAGTTCCTCTGCTCCATGGCAGATTCACTTCTATCTGTCTTGAGCAACGTTGATAGCTATCAACAAGCCAGAAAGGAAGAAGAGCCAATGTGTAAGGGAGGAAGCTCAGCACTGCAGGAGAAGGCAGATACCCCAGGAATGTAACCTTGGCCAAAGCTGTCAAGAACTGTAGAGGTCACATTAGTGAGGGCAGAGAACTTTCAACTTCTTAGAATGTTGCAACTGCCTGTTAGTGGTAGGCAGCAAGAATTTGAGTTAATAGGCTTTACTGAACACATAGAACAACATGCAAAATTCCAAAATACACCTGACTGTAATACACAGTATTTATATAGAGAACATATATACATATATTATATATAACATGTACATAATAGATGTTATATATGTAATTGCAGGGAAATCATTCATGAAACAGATGAGCAAAGTTTATTTCTGAGATGGATGCAGTTTTGAGAAAAGATACTATCAGTTTGACTTAGCTCTGTGCTCTATATGTCAAAAGTGTCCGGAAAAAAATGTGAGAAAGACAATGTTAGCTTTGCTTGCTTAATGAAAAAGTAGTTAGCTATCTCTAGATAAAGACATGGTTCTGATTGATAATTACGTTAGGCTGCACGAGTATATAACAAGAATGCCAAACAGAGGAGGTGTTTTGTCACTAAACACTACCTGAAATCTTGCATTCGATTCTAGGGGAAAAAAAAAAAAAAGGGAATACAATGGCACTCCTGGAGCAGTTTGTAGACAGTATTGCCAGAACGCTATGAGGATGTAGAACCACATTACATTAGAAACAAAAGTGATGTTTAGTGAAAGAAACATGAAATACAAGGAGAGGGTATCAAGGTATCTTCAGTTATTTGAAAGTTGGATGTGGTAAGGTGATTAAACTTGTTAAAAATAAATCAAAATATAAAATCAAAATATGAGTGTTCCAGGGAAAGTGATTGAAGCTGATCATGGAGATTCTTATAGACCAGCTATCTAAAAGTGTAATCATTAGTCTGGGAGATTGCAAATGTACTGGTATTAGGGTTATTTAAGTTGGGTAACCACTTGGTGGGAACATGTTAGAAATAACTCATGCATCAAATGGAGGAGGGACGAAAAACACAGTATGATATTTTTTAATCTTAAATACTGCTTGGGATATGAATGAGCACGGAATCTGGACCATTACCACCCACAAAGAACTATTTCTCCCCGATTAGCCTATTTATATGCCAAAGCCCAAAGAACGTGAAAGATGCATTTTGTACAGCCATTGAACTAAGTGTACTGGAACACTTGGATCTTGACAATGAATTCTATGGTTAGTATTTCAGTCATTAGTTATGAATACATTTAAATATTATTTGGCTCTTTTTTCTGGACTTACGTGTATGTATGTTTATAGGGGTGTGTGTATGTGTGTGTGTGTGTGTGTGTGTGTGTGTGTTAAAATCAGCTAATCCACAACTATTTTTTAGGTTCCTAATCTATAGCATATTTTACTGGGTATTATAGTTTATAGGTATAGTCTCTTAATTCAAAGAATTTACCTTATTTTTCTTTTCTTTTTTCCTTTCCTTTCCCTTTTCTCTCTCTACATATTACTATGCTCACATTTCTTATTTTTTTCTTTTACTTCACACTACACATAGATTCAGTACAAGCATTGTCATTTATTAGCTGTATGATCAAATCATTAATCTCTTTAAGTTTTAGTTTTCATATTTGTAGAAGATAATAGTAGAACCAAGTTCACTGTAAGGACTAAATAAAATCTGGACATAGCTCACAACATATAGTAAGTGTTTGATCATTCACTATTAGTATTATATTGTTCAAACTCACTGTCCTGTATACTCTTATAATCTCTCATTAAACTCTTACTCTGGACCCATGAGAACTTCCAACAAATCACTACTTTCTACCACACTGCCACCATCCATTCTGATTTGTGGTTATCCTATCTTGTTTTGGAGGAAGAATAGCTCATTGTGAAACTCAGTATTCCATAGAAATGAGGAATCATAAGTATGCTTTAGAATTTGAGTGACTTTAAAAATGTTCTTTTCTAAAAATTAGCCTGGTCAAGTTGTGAAGTGACAGTATTTTAGGAAACTACTAACACAAGAAGCAGCAAATAACAGACTATTACAATATAGGCTGTCAGGATGACAAATGTCATAAATTCTGAACTGACAAAATGGCACTAAGAGAAATGGGAGTTCTAGACAATTCACCTTGACATTTAGAATATATGGACCTCCATGCTCCAGACATAACAACTAAGAAGGATAACAAATTCAGAGCTCATCGGGATTGCTAAATCAAGAGCCAAATTTCTCATGAAGAGAAGAAATGTTTTAAAATTTCAGGACATAAAAAGTACAATTCAGCAGTAACTTTAGGAAACAGGTGGAGGTTGGTGGTTAATGACCAAGATTCATCTAAGGTGATTTTAGAAACAGGAAAAACCTGTGGTACATATACTCAATGGAATATTACTCAGCTGTAAGAAAAGGTGAAATGATGCCATTTGCAATAAAATGGATAGAACTTGAGATCATCATGCTAAGCAAAATTAGCCAGAAAGGAAAAACCAAGAATCATATGGCTTCACTCATATGTGGAATATGAAACTGAAAGCAATAAAGAAACAAAAACTCATGGACACAGTTAATAGTTCAGTGGTTAACTGAGGGTAAGGGGGAAGACATTATACCCCAGGGCCTAGCACATAGTGACTGATTTGATTCGTATAGATCCTCTCTGTAACTTGAGTAGGGACTAGCCTAAAAGACAAATTACATTGTAGGCATGTGTCATGGACATGGGGTGGACTGCCAAACTGTGAGGACTTGACCAAGTCTGTTCTTGCAAGAATTGAAAGAACATTTTCAAGAAGTATTTATAAACTGGAATAAATGTAACTTACAGAGGAAGACAATAAGGAAGTAGGCCTGTCTTTAAATGGAATGCGATGTTACCAATCATCATAAGCAATATGGAAATCATTTTATAAGGGACAGGAAAGAGAGAAGAGGGAATTATGCTGATAGTATTCAAGAAATCTACAGAAGTTTTTAAAGAGATATTCACTAGTTATACTTGAATTTTAGCTAAAGTAAGAAGGGAAAGTTAGTGATATGAACTGGGGATTCATTTCAAGTTGTTGAGATAGTGGTTGTAGGATGGCTGCTCAGGGTAGGTAACAAGAAAGAACTTACTTTTGAAACTTTTTAATGACTTTCATCATTATTGCTATATGAACCTAATAATTTAGCTTTTCAAAAACATTTCAAATTCAGGGATTTGCAAATATAAACATGGCTGCTTTTTGGCTTACTGTTTTTTACTCATTCTCCAAGAAGAGACAGATAAGATTATAATTTAGAAAATATCTGTACCTGTAATAAAGCTCTAAATTGTGTGTCTTTGAGTTTTATCACTAAGTCATCATGGTGTTGCTATAGAACCCATCTAATTTTTATTACCATGTTATATTGTTTAATACTTCTGGGCCATTTGAACAGTTTGTGCTACTCCTAACTTCCCTCCTTACCCAGGGCATAGGCAAGAAACAAAGCAGAAACTGAAACCTTGATTTATCCCAGAGGTCTTCCCTTCTTTGCCTTAGGAATTCTTTATTGAGATTTCTCAAACCCACCCACATTTAAAGATATTGTACTCTCTTTTATCTTTTCGCATGTGGGTAGGTTTCTGATGATCACAATGTGATCTTTGTAGACATGTCCTTCTTTTATGCAAGAGCAGGTTTAGAACATTAAACAATTATAGTATTCTTGATACAAATACAGTAAGAATAATGACTATTTTTAGCACATTGGTTATATGTTTATGATATATCAGACACTGCATATGTGTTTTACTTGGATTAACTCATTGAATCTTCATGTCAAACTTATTCGGTGAGAGCTATTATTATCCTTATTTTATAAATAAGGACACCGAGGCTTAGAGAGTTAGTAATAATTTTTGTTCAAATCACATAACTAAGACTATAGAAAAACTGGGATTCAACTCTAGGCAATCTAACTTTAAACATGAAGACTTTATCACTATGGAATACTATTCCCCCACCTTCTTGATTGACACAAATTTCTTACTCCTAGAATCTAGCTTTTTAATCACCATTTTCCACAATTTTAGAAACAAAATGTAAGTATTTATCCCTCAGTCAGTGCTTAAAGTCATCAATAAATGCACACAGGGACAGTGAAGTTTTACTCATGGTTTAATTTTATTCATTAGCATGCTAAGAATGTACATGAAGTAGGAACAGAAGAATACAAAAATGAGTCATGTCTTAGCAGCAGCTTACATTCTTTTCTTCTACCTTTCATAATGAATGTGTGTATTTCCAGATATGGTTACACTCTGGAGCAGGTATGCTAAGGAATCAGACAATAATAGTCATGTCTTGATTAGACATCTTTGTCTGTTCATATCCTGGCTAAGAAAACAGCCATATTCTTTGCAAATAGCAACTCCCTGAAAAACAAGAGTTAAATCACTGTTAGTGACTTTGGGCCTAGAAATTTATCTGTCTTTCAGAGTTTGAGGCAAATAGTACCTTTATATATATTTTTTTATACTATTTTTTTCTCTTCCTAGGCTCCTCTCTCCCTTTCATTCATTTATTTTTCCCATAAATTTTTATTGAGAAATCATTACAGAAGACACACTGTCTTGGGTCCTGAGAATACTAGGGCAAATAAGAAAAACAGAGTCTTCCACTTCATGAAGCGTATGGCCTTAAGGAAAACTAGGCTATATTTATTCTACAGACGTCTAGAAGGGGAATTAAGGTTCTGAGTGATAAAGCACTATTATAGAATAAATAAGTGTGTCACTTAGGGAGGGGAGGGGATTCATAAAGTTTTCTCATAGGTGATGGTTTCCATGATTAGTCTTGAAAGATTAATTATCCAAGTGAGAAAAGAAGGAGAAAATTATAGGGGGAGAGAAGCGCTTGTGCAAAAGGTGAGAAGCAAGTGAGGACATGATGCCATTAAGAAGCTGCTACTGATTGGCAGCCTGAGGTGAGGAGGAGGCGTTTTCAGCCTGGTGAAGGGAGCTGGACTTTATCCTCTGGGTGACAGAGAACTTGTGGAAGATTTTAAGTAAGGTTTTAGAACTTGTCTTATATTCTGTTCTCAAAATGACTAAGTCCACATAAAAAGCAACTAGTTTGTCTCTATATCCTTGCAAACTAGAAAGAACTGATAAATAAAAGCAGAACAGTTAGTGTTCTCTCCACTATAAACAGGATATCTGCTTAACACTTCTGGGTTAAATGCTGAAAAGTGCAAACATAATCTAATAATACAATGTGTGAGTTTCTCTTGAAGTCTTACTCGATATCTGGAGCACAATTAGGCAATAAAACATTCACTAGAATGTCTCAAACCTGGTTTGCTATCCTCATGAGATCAGGCTTTTACCTCTGTACACCTCTATCATTTTAATAGCCTCCCATTAGCTCTTCCTGTATTCATGCTTTCTAACCATTCTCCATCCCGTGCCGCGGTTGGTACTTTACTCATTTACCTGCATGCCACTCTTCCTCATTACCTGGTGGGCATTAGGGAGCCAATTAAATCCCGTTTCCTAATTCTTTCCTTAGCTGAGAGTCTCATAGATGAGGGTTTCCTGGAAAAAAAAATCCAGCCATTGTCTACATAACATTGTCATAGTACGTGGCTGGATATTTTCCAGGCAGGCCTCATATTTACTATTTAACATAAATTATTTTGAGGTTCAAAAACAGCTAAGATTGGGGGAGTTCCCTGATGGTGCAGTGGCTTAAGGCTTCGGCGCTGGCGCTGTCAGTGCTGCGGCCTGGGTTCGATTCCCAGTCAGGGAGCTACCCACATACCAAAAAGCAAAAAAAAACAAAAACAAAAAAAACCAGCTAAGATTGGGCTGCTAAAGTATTCTCAGGAGTTACCAAGCAGGATGTCTCAGTTGTCAATGTGTACTTCAAGTCCACGTTTTGAAAGCTAAAGACTGCCTGGCTCACACACAGTGTTTAATGCTTAGCAGGATTTTCTTTCTGTCTCCCTCTCCTCTGCCTCTCCTGTACAAGGACCCAAGAGAAAAAAACATTCAAAATGAGCTCTTTATGACTCAAGACATCACCTATAAAAATCCCCCTGGGGCAGAGGAGACAAGAACACCTGAATAGGACTCAAAGTTTAACTTTGTTCTTTGTGCTCCTAGCCTGTGGGTTGGAGGCCTGGCTACACATCTTCCAGAAGTCTCTAATTCATCACTGCATCCAACTCTCAAAATGAGAATTGTGCAAAATGCTGTTCATTTATGTAGTAGTTACCCAACGTTCCAATTTCTCAACTTTATAAAATTGAATGTAAGTTACAATGATCAAAAAATTTTAGTTTATTTTTAAAGTCAGGAAATAGAAGATTCCCAGGCGTTGATTCTTTTTAATGTGGCTAAAAGATAGTTTAATATTACATTTTGAAGCTCGATTGCAGTTTCACATTTTTTGGTAAAAGCTGGAATGTGAGTAAATTAAAAATTTTAAAAAGTGAGAAGACTTAGAGTTTATATGCCTACTTTCTGGAAGTGATTAAAACTAAGTGATTATTGAATCAGTATTTATATTGAAGTGCATTGGGTAACTTTTGGCTCCTCCCCACTCTAGACATGGTGAATAATTTTCATTTATTTTGGTCCTTTCAAGTGCTAATAAAGTAGTAATTAATCTATAAGACTTCTGCTTTCTTAATTTTTATTTGCTATCTCAATCTGTTAAAAGTGTAATAAATTATCCCATGGAAGTTTGGCAAGGCCAATGTATCTTGCCCTTTTTCATTTACTTCCCTTATGCTTTTGTCAGGATCTAGTAGGAAGCCTAGTGAAAGTGGTTTGTGAGTACAAATGCATGTAAACATTGTCTGTAGGTTAAATGAATAAGAAATCTAATATAGCTCTATCTATCTATCATCTATCTATCTACCTATCATCTAGCATCTATCATCTACCTATCTATCCTCCTGCACACTACAAACCTGATTTGTTAAATACCTACCTATTTTTATACACATATACGTGTGTGTGTGCAGGCGCATGTGTGCACACGTGGATTCTTTTCTGGTTATATTATAGTTCCTTAAACTTTTTAGATCCCCAAATTGCAATTATTCCCCTATAAAAAGATTATAAAATTTTGTTTAAAAGAGGTCTTTATTTATGAAAAGTTTTTGAATTAATGTCTAGGTTATAGGGGAGTGAGTTTTTCCTTATATGGATTGTAAACTCAGAGAAAAATTGGTTTGAAAGCAAATATACATGTTTGAAGAATTACAGTTTTCTTTTCTACCTCCTTATACAAATCTCAGTTGCTAAAGTCAATCTGGAAAGTTTTTCGTATGCAAGAAATGGTGAGACCAAAAAAATAAATAAATAAATAAATAAATAAAATAAAATAAAAATTTAAGCATTTATTACTTAGCTACCAAATCACTCTAATTAAAAGTTTGTTTTCTAAGCTTATTTCCTGGGCTAATAGCCACATTTAAGCATAAAGGTTATCAGACCTCCTTAATTGCCTGTTTTCGTTGTCGATGTCTGCTCCTCCATTTCAGATATGGCCTCTATTTTTAACTTCATATTTACCCTGTTCTCTTTCTCCAGCTTTCCCTGATAATTTCAAAGTAAGTAAAGTATTCAAGTTTGTGTGTAAATTTCTTGCACTTATTGTATACCAGAGCTTATTTTTTAGTTGTGTATAACTGCTTAATTAACTGCATGGACTCACAAATTATCTAAGCATTATTTAACAAATCAGGTTAATTTAAGAACATGTACACAGTGTTTGCTCTGCAGAATTAGAAACTTGATCATTTGTTTCCAGGGTTTGTGACATTAAATATATGTGTTTGCTTAGTTACCTGATATAACTCATGGACATTAGGTTAACCATAGGAATTTTGTGACAATCAAAACCAATTCTGTTCTCAAAATACTTCAAAAAACCATACATTAGTATGAAATATAAAGATATGACATTAATAAAGTTCTTAATGTTTTTAGTGAGCAAGAATTATTTTTTTGTAGTGATCACACTGAATTTTTGTCCCCTGTCATCTAGGTCTTAGCTATGGGACTGTTCCAGCTTTCATTTAGACCATCTTATTGCCTGTTTGTCATGCACCTATGCCTTAGTTTTAGATGTGGCCTCTTTTTAAAATTCCCTGTTTAAGAAAATAAATGTAAATAATGGAAGAGTTCAATGGATGTTAGGGCTTCCTGCTTGTAGTGAATCAGGTCCCTTGACCTATGACCCGCTGAAGAACCTATTTCTTTCACTTTCGTTTCTCTCGACTCCTCTGCATTTAGAGAAATGTTTCTATCAGTTTGTGTACCTTTGAATTTAAGACTACTGATAATAACACATTTTTATATGATTTAGCATCTTTTCTAATTAATAGAGAACTGATATCGAAAATGATGACACATTTCCACAGAACCACCATACATATTGGGTATCTCCTGCTATTGTCAGAGCCTTAGGAAGAGAACCTGCCTGGTTCCTCAAATGATGCTGTGTGACCAGAAAAGCAACACATACCATGTCAGAATGGATTGTAATTCAGTTTCATGTATTACTAATCCTTATACTCACTGTGCTTTATTTTTCAGGGATGCTGATTTTTATTTCAGACTCCTCCTTACAACACCTGGCATTTAGTTTTGTGCAGACACCTGATGATCGTTCAAAATCACGGCACTCAATTCTACATTTGCCTTTCCTGAGAAAGCAATGATAGGTGTCTTTCATAGCACATCTCACTGTTAAAAGGAAAGAAAAGCACATAAGTTATTGAATTGTTTTATTTGTCTTAGGGTTCTGAACTTGGTATAAATGAATTGTTGACATGACAATCATTATAGCATCTGCATATGCTGTTTTCTTCCTTGGAGTAGAGATGTAAGAAGTTGTTTATTTTTCTGGCAATGACCATTTTGTGATATATTCTGCTTCATTGTCAGTGTTTTCTCTAAGTTTTAGTTGGGCCAACCAGTGGCTAAAGCTTAGTTTTTCATGAGAATTTCTAAATAGATATTGTCAGACCAGAGTAGCTTCGGAACTGACATCATATATCCCTATGGCTACCTACCCACCTAATTGTTTTTTCCTCTAATTCAAAAAATTTAAACACTCAAACATTGTTTACTTTGGAATCTAAAAATGGAAAAATAAGTTCATTTTGTTTACCTTGCTATCTTGCTTTTATCTTTGACTTTCTAGTATAGGAAGAAGAACCCTAGCAGCCACAGGGATAAGAGGAATTCTTTGAACACGCACAGAAATCTGAAGCTAGTTAGGAAAAAAGGAGTTGCTAGGAGTACCAGTGGTGCCATCCACGACCAACCTTAGACACACAGTGAAGGAGTGTGAACGTGGTCAGCGTCTCCTCACTCTTGCTTTTCTCAGAGTCCTCTCCTCTACGAAGTACTCAAGCCTGCATTGTCACATATACCAACTAATAAATTCATTGATATTATGTGTAGAAGACTTAATGTTTCACCTTTGCAAGGAATACTTGCATTTTTAAATGGTGCATACAGAGTGGGAGACTTCCAAAATAAAAACATTAAACGTAATGGTGAATTATCAGGCTCTAGCAGACAAGGTATGTGACTAGTGTTCTTTCTTTCCCTAGGATTTTCCCATACAGTATCCAATTGTGATGGCACTGATAACATAATATACTATGCCCTCTGATTTTAGCAAAGTTTGTTCACATAATATCTCTCACTTCATGTAACTACACTTTATAGGAAAAAAGCTAAACCCAAATTATATTGATTTTGTTACCATATAATTTAGGCCATGTGATATTGCTATTCCACTGTGTAAATTAATGATGTCTCCTTATTTGTATTATCTAGAGAGCTGTTATTTATTGCCTCTGATGCTAGAGGGAAAAGACACTATCTCATCAAGTTAAAAATGCATCCTCAAATTACACTGTCCTGCATGAGGGGTGTGAAGCATGTATGTCGACTTAATTGGAATTTACAAATAACAGAAGATGACAGCTGTCAAGCACCAGTATGAGAAAAAGAATAGCATTATTTAAGTGGAGATTCTAAATTAGCATTTTTTCCATTAGTAACAAAAACAACAAATGGCTTCCCCATGGATAACAGCTAATGCATCATATAATAAATCATATTTATGCATAAGAAGGAATTGCAAATTTTTCAGCTTTTAGATAAAACCATGCATACATACAAGTCTCATAGGTTTTTGAAGATACTGAAAATGTCATGAAGGTTTTCACATTTTTTTTCCAAAAGCAAGAGACACAAGGGACACATGTAAATCATGATAACATAACTGGAGGTAATATTTTATTATCCAAATGTGGTTGTCTTATTAACTAGTCTTCTCTATTTTTAAGGAAAACTCTTGTTTAAGGTAAATTCTTATTTAGTAAAAACAAAACCTGGTTTTAATTCAATTTGTCATGAACTTAGAAAGATGTAATGCAATAATAATCCTCATGATTTTCATCTGAGAAAATTTATTCTAATTATATAATAATACAAATCATTTGAATCTTTTATCCAAAATACATAGGTGTTTGATTTTTAAAATTTATTCAAAGCTAGACTTATTTTTCGTGCACTTGGTTTTATCTGTGCTGCTAAGGAAATGAATTTGAGTTCAAATAGTAAATTAATAAAGGTCTAGGCCATTCCTAAATCGGCAATCCCTAGAGTTTTTTTGTTTGTTTTGTTTTGATTATAAGGTTGTGAAATTATTTCCTTAGATATGTGTTTTTTTTACAGTGTTCTTATATACATAAGAAAAATAGTTTTCCTATCTCACATAGCATCAAATGTGTCAAAACAGCTTTTTAAATGATCTCCATCAAGACATTATTTTGGCTGCTAATCTAACCTAAGAGTGATGAATACAATGGTTTACAAAGGAGGAAACACAACCCAAGCACATGTAATCCAACAGGGCAAATATTGCCTCCACTCTCTCCTATAATTGTCAAAGAAGGGTCTCTTCCTACAAAGCAAGACCCTAAGAGATTACTTTCTAAGGTGTTTCAATACAATGTAAAAGTATAATATTTACAAAGAACTTAAGATATCCTGTAGTCTCTATTATACACTGCATATTTGCTTATTTTTAATCCCCATGATAATTCTATAAGGTGGATTTACTTACTATACTTAATTCGCAGATGTAAAAATTAATGCTCAAGGAGTTTAAATAACCTGATAGATTTATACAGCCAACAGGTGACAGAAATCAATCTGAACCCAGGTATGAGTAATTCTAACGGCCATGTTCATTTCATTATCTAATTAACATCAAGTACTATGTAATTGACCTGGGGCAATGGAGCCATTAAAACATTTTTAGAAATGTTCTTAGACTCTAAATCATTAATACCAAATTTTTAGAACTGAGAATTCTCAAAGTAAGTCATACAACATAATATAGCCAAATCTATCAGTCTTGTAACTTAGCGAAAAACCCACTGTTACTATGCTATACACAATGCCCCATTATTTCTCAAGGGTCCAGATGAATACACTTTGATATCTTATTTAGCTTGTTTTCTGGGCAGCCAGTTCATACTGAAACAAAACATTTGATCAAGTCTTTAAACTGCCTCCCACAATGATAGGAATCACCAGGAGCCTTACTTTTTAGTAAGAGCAGAAATCCTTTCTTTGTCATTCACTTTTGGGACCATCATACACCACTCTGCTGGTTATTCAGTCACTCCTTTATTTCCAGTTGACATCAACCAAGAATTCTCTCTCCAGAAAGGTATTTTACCTACTTAGTTAGTATTCCCATTTTACCTGGTGGCAATAGGGCCAGGAAGAGAAATAAAACAAAGAGAAGGACAGGAATTTTCATGATTGAAGAGAGTCAGTCAAATCAGTAGTGCTGGAGTATTCTAGTAAAAAGAAGGTAGAAAGTGTATCTTTTTGTATTTCTCCCCCTGTAGCGGTATAAATTTAGTCATTCATGTTTATCAAAAGTGACCATTCCTGCTTAGCAGTGCTTTGGGCGAAAATGCTAGACATTGCTTTTCTTTATCTTGGGATTGTTAAAGGACTTATGACATCCCCAGTAGATTATTATAATTTTTAATAACTAGTTATCTAAGAAATTTTATTACCTGGGAATATTTATAGCAGTACTGCCATTGGAAAGACCTCCCAGCTACTTATATCCTAACATCAAAATAATTTTATTTTTGCTCTGAGACTAATGACCCAACCACGACTTCCAGATCAGACACTGAACAAACCGATTCTCAGTTTACACCATGTCTGTATTCCTACAAATGAGATTGATGGGAGAAATCAACAAAAACACATTGTTTTCACTATAAAGTCACTGTTGCTAATTTCAGGGAGTCCTTAATATAATCATATTACATTTCCTGATTCCTCTATTTTGTTACTCTTCAGAAGATTATTTTATGTTCTCTTCTCACCTCTGAAACCATCAGAGCCTTCTGCCACCTTCTAAATCTCAGC
This sequence comes from Lyroderma lyra, assembly GCA_004026885.1. Classification (NCBI taxonomy): domain Eukaryota; kingdom Metazoa; phylum Chordata; class Mammalia; order Chiroptera; family Megadermatidae; genus Lyroderma; species Lyroderma lyra. The sequence continues at coordinate 55,102 of PVJL010002878.1, forward strand.
TCCCAACCTGGCTTTCTACTTCACTCAGAAAATTCTGGCTATCAGTAGAGAACTTTGTCAACTTCATCATTATTATTTCCCAGTTTTGTCAGTAGGAATTACCTCAGTTTTATCCCATGTGCTGGATGAACTCTGAGCTCTCATGAACCCAATAAAAGACAGCATCTCCATTGTTGCTTTAGATTTATCTTTTTTGCCTACTTAATGATCAATTTTCTCTTCTCCATTAGATCTTTTTTTATTATTTAAAAATGTTTTAAAATTTCCCATTATGAATATTGAAAAAAATCTCTCTTGACTTGATTTTGACCTCTAGCTACCACATAATTTCTTTTGTTCCATTTTTTGCCAAGCTCTTCAAAACAATTTTCTGTGTTTTCTCTTAAATTTTCATCCTCTCATTTTGTCTTGAACCAGGTTTTTGCCTCTTGTACTCTTCTGAAATTGTTCCAGAGATGGTCTCCAAATGCTTTCACATGCAAATTCATGATAATTTCTTTGTATTTATTTTACTTGACTTAGTAGCAATCATTGACATGTGATTTTACGTGTTGTTTCAGGATCGCTCATTATTTAATTATCTCCTAACTTTCTTGTTATTTTGAATTTTCTCTTATACTAGTTTCTCATCTTCAAATTTTGCTATTCCCCAGGGATATAAGGGTTAATCCTAAAATTTAGGTAATCCTATCTATTCTCATTTATTTCCACGGAGATCTCACTTCATCTCATGGCTTTAAATGCCACCTGGAAGTTAACAATTCCAATCTTAAATGTTTAGCCTGAAGCCTTCCTTGTGGACTTTAGACAAATATCCAACCATCTATTGGAACTTTTCAATTAAATATCTAACCTAACATGTCCAAACTGAGGTTCTGACATGAACACTCTTGTTAAACTTGTACTTCCCACAGTTTTCCCTATTCATGTAACAGCTACTCTGTTTTCACAAGTACCTGAACAAAAATCTTTAGGCTATTCCTGTCTTGCAAGGATGAAGTCAACATTCTCACCTTCTGTTCTCAATAATTCTTTTGGCTCTACCTTCAAAATAAATTAATAATTTGATTACTTTTTATCATACCCATCTTCATTACAATAGCGAGAAAGTCTCCTTGGAATTTCAGAATAAAGGAAATTAGGAAAAAATGGTGATTTTAACGTGTTGCTAATCTGCATAAAAAGACCACCTTGAGTACTTGGGAGACATTTATATGGATAAAGGTTAAAATTCCCATTTGGAGGACTGAAATAATTTAGATCAAAGCTTTACTTGTATTTATTTAATAATAATAAGTTATCATTACTATTTGGGGATGAGGAACTGCCAGCAAGTTTACTAACTTGTCCAGGATTGCATGTATCCATAGCAAATCCTCTAGTATCAAAACCAGAAAAGTACCTTCTTCCTGAAATCTGAGTTTTTGAGCTTAGCACTGAAATAAATTCAAAACCATAAAATTTCAAATAAAATATTATCTGCTTAAGACAGATAATATCTAAGATAAATGTTTTATTATTTTCCAGCATTTATTGATTAATACCTACTCTGATTACAAGCCTGTTGGAGGTTTGAGAAGAGACAAAGGGAAAGAATATCATGACTTCTGAAACCCTTATAATTCACTTGAAATCTAGCCATGGAAGAAGTATCTATAAAAACCACAGCATAGTGGAATATAATATAAGGAGCAAGTACATGAAGCTGCCAATGCTGGGTTAGAGCTCTAAGACTGGGTATTTTGTACTTTGTTCTTTGTCTCTAATTAACTAATTTGGGGGCTTTAAGAAATGCAGATTCTAGACATAGATTTATCAGTGACCGCAGGCATAGGCAAAAATTGTGTTTCTTTTCTTGTTTTTCTAGTCCTGACCCATGTTTTTCCTACTCCTAGCAATTTCTTTTTTCTTAATATGAGCCCTGTCTGGTCAGTTTCAGTTCAGAGGAGTAGATTTCCTCTGTCAGTCATTGCCAATTATCACTTCAAGCACCTACTATTATAATGGAAAATCCCTCCCTGTTACAGCTGCTGTAATCCAACTGGCATGCTCTCCGGCCCAGTGAAGCTGTTGGCACTACAGGGGTCTTTTGTTCTCATCTCCATCAAAAGGACAACTTTCTTCTTTATTTTTAGAAGTTTTAATTAATTAATTAATTAATTAATTAATTAGTATCATTATAGACTTATTGGGGTGACATGGGTTAATAAGAATTACATAGGTTCCAGTTGTACAATTCTGCAGTGCATTGTCTGTGTGTTGCATTATATGCTCACCACCCAGAGTCAGTTCTCTTTCCATCACCATGTGTTTGACTCCTCCTTCCTCCTCTCCCACCCCCTCCCCTCTTGCCCTCAGGTAACCACTAAGCTATTGACTGTGTCCATGAGATTTTGTTTCTTTGTTGCTTTCAGTTTTATATTCCACATATGAGTGAAATCATATGGTTGTTGGTTGAAAGAAGCTGTGGTACATATACACAATGGAATATTACTCAGCTATAAGAAAAGATGAAATACTGCCATTTGCAACAAAATGGATGGGCCTTGAGAAAATCATGCTTAGTGAAATAACCCAGGCAGAAATGGCCGATTTTTTTCATCTAGTTTCATAGATACAAATTCCACAAAGGCTTTTAAGTTCTCCATGTTTTTTCCTCCGCCCATCTATATAAGGTAGATGGGGAATCTTGTCACCTAGTTTGCTATAAATTTCTCTATGTATTTTGGTTTTACTATTTAGTTGTTTTATTTTAAGCTACTATGTTGTTGCCACCACCTCCAAAATCTCTGTCTCCAAGTTTTAATGTAAATCTTAAATTGTTTTGCTTATGTCTCATTGCATTCAACTTTTTCAATTTGTTCATCATTCCTGGAGTTCTTTATACATTTTATTCTTCTTTACTCAAAGCCTTGAATTTGATCCTCATATCTGATTCTTGACCTTAGAGAAATACAGACTTTGGCTACACCCCTTGCTGTGCATTCTACATGAACTAAATAGTTCTTTGAGGTACGCATCACTTAAATCCCTAATGACTATATGATGCCTATCCTGGTCCATACTGTTTAATGTGGAAACTTCCACTAGTTTCACCAGATTTCAAATTAAAAAAGAACAATGATCTTGGGCCAGTAGTTCAGTTAGCTTTAAAGAACATGGTAATTAACAAATATATTTTGGAACCTGGTAGAATATTAATAAAGGGGTGATATATCCTTTGTTTTTAGCTGGAAAACAAATTCTAGACTGTATGTTTCTTTCCAAAATTTAACATTACAGAGAATCTTTGTTCTGTCTAGTGCTTATATTGAAACTGAAGTAACAGATCTTTATAAATTTTACTATCAATCCAGAACTAAGTAAGAAAATGCTGAGTAATGTTTTATAGGCGTAAATTCTTTAGCCACAGTTCAGATTGTATTTAAACATAGTTTAATAGAATTAGTATGACGTAGTATCTAATTAACATGCCTTGTTGAATGGGCAGGATCTTGAGAGAAGAACAGAAAAGCCAACAGCTATCTCCATGCTCTGTTTTAGCTTATGCATTCATTTCATACTTAGGTGTCCTGTCACTTATCATCAATTACACAATGATGACATTTAGACAATTGATAAGCCTATGGGTATTTATTTTCATGAATCAAATTTCTAATAAGGTCATGGTTAAGTTGGGAAATATTCAGTTGTGTAAGTTTAGGGGAATCCTAACAGATCAAAAGAGATTCTAAATTGAAGCAATCATGGGATCCATATAATAGGAAATTAGCACCAGATATACCAAGACCAAAACCTCTAGCTTAGAGAAAACACGAAAACTGCTACTTTTTTCGATTGAATGCATAGCACCTACAAAAGATATCAACATTGGCTTGTGTGTTTATTTATTACAGAAGTTTTAATTATATTTCTATATCTCTTTGCATTGGTGCACATATGAATTCATTGGTCAGAGGTACATCTTCCTTTCCAAGATTAATCTTCTTCATACGCCCTCTCAATGCAGCAAATCTTACTTGGTGAGAAACATATATCAATTTGCTTTTCCTCTTTAAGACAGCGTCTCCTACAGCGACCAAAAGATTTTGAGCACCGTTCAGGATCCAACAAGGTGCATGTGGCTACAGTGAAAGAAGAGTAACTGAAATTACTAATCTTGTATTTAAGAACATACTGATTTTTTTATTATAAAAAGAACTGTGTGTATATTTTAACAAATTTGGAAAATACCAGAAAGTAAGAAGACATTAAAGATATTATATATTCCCACATATAAAATTGATGTTTGTTTTTAATTAATAAATGATGAAATTTTATATAATATCTTACTCTTCTCAAGAGGACTGAACACTTTTTAAAGCTACAAAATAGTTCCTTAAAATTACAAGTGATAATTTATTCAATCTTTCAACTAGGTCATATTTAAAATTTTAACATTTTGGGTTGTGATAAGTGAATTTGAATTATTTCAATATTTACATGATAAATATTTAGGTAGGTGTGAAAGAGATAGTAGGTTTCTTAACTTACTGTCATCAACAATGTGTGTAAATTTTGTCCCCAAATAAAATGCTATCCATTCAATTTTACTTTTTATGCCTTTGTGTATTTGTTTTGAACAGTTTTTCATTTTTCTCTAATTGCTTATATACTATCCTGATTACATTATTGGTATAATGTTTTTATTATTTATGAATTCATAATATCTTTATTATTTTTAATTTTAAAATTATTTTTTAACAGCAGTTTAGTTTTACAACAAAATTTAGAGGAAGGTACAGAGATTTCCCATGTATCCCCTGCCTTTATACATACATAGCTTCACCCTTTATCAACATCATTCACCAGAATGGTAAATTATTTTAAACCGTTTTTACCTTTTCTCTTTACTTTTCAGTTTTGTTAAAACTTTATTAGTTTTTTTGATTAGATATTTTCAGATCTACTCTCTTAGCAATTTTTAAATATATAATACAGCATTAACTGTAGTCACCATGCTGTACACCCCCATAATGTTTTTTATTTTAAAATCCTTATTATTTTAATTAATATTTTCAAAACCAAAATTTAGCCTTTTTGATTTTCTATAGTATCTTTTTTCTAATTTATCATATGCTTATGTCTTATATCCTTGTTATTTTGGGTTTAATTTTATTTTTTTTCTAACTTCTTGAGTTAAATTTTTAGTCAAATTTTTAGCTTTAATTCTTCAGATATATGGATCTAATGGAATAAATTTCTCTGTAGACAATAATGTAGCTTTATTCTATGAGCTTTGATTTATCTAATTTTTATTACTATTTAGGTGAAATATTTTCTAATACTCATTGATACTTCTCTTCAAATTGGATCACGTTTGCTAATCTTCATGTTTAATTTTTCTAGATTCTTATTTTTGTGTTTGTTTTACTATGTTTTCTGTGTAACTAAGGTGTACAATTATAGTCCATTATTATGTTTTTCTGTACTTTTCTTTGTCTTTCTTTTTTAATGTATATTTAAGACTAAATTATTAGTTGCATTAAATTCAAATTTATGATTACAATATTATCCTGTTGAATCGAGTCTTTTGTCATTCTGAATAATCTCTAGTAATGCAGTTTTATTAATATTTACTTTACATAATATTAATAGTTATTTCACTATGCTTCTTGTTAAGTTTTTGTTACATCTTTTTTCCTATCCTTCAGGTTTTACTTCTATTTTCTCATGTGCTAGGTATTTTTCTTAAAAACTGTTCACTATTTTCAAATCTAAGTTCACTACCTTCAAAACATTCCCTTAAAATTTATATTTTTAATTTTACATTTATATTTATGATAGCAACATATGTTGGGTGAATACACCCTGGTTTTTTTTCTGTCTTCTTTTGTATATGTTGTTGTTTTTTTTATTATTCTATCTTTTTATTTACTATTGTGTGGCAATATTATCTCTTATTATTCTTTTATAGTTCATGTTAGAAGTCTCAACTTACCAAAGTCCTATCAAGATCATTGCTTTTTTGTATGTTTGTGTCTGTGAGCTTCCAACTGAGAAGATAATTTTCTTTCTGAAACAATGCTCTTGAGACTGTCCCTTAATGCAGGTGTGCTGATGATGAATTTCCTTTTCTTGTGTGACTGAAAATATCTTTGTGCCCTTCATTCCTGAAGGACATTTTTCATTTAACACAGAATTCTAGGTTGTAGCTATTTGCTTTCAGGAATCTGAAGATATTATTGCATTCATTGTCTTCTGACTTCTTTCTTTCCTGTCATTGAGAAGCCACCTCCAGTTTAATACCTGAGCCTTTGAAAGTGATCAGTTGTTTTCAACTTTTGCTTTGTTTTATTATTTTTTTAGCAGTTTATAATGGTTTTTCTTACCTTCTTTCTTCCTTCCTATCATCCTTCCTTCTTTCCTTCCTTTTTTTCTTCACCCTTATTTTTTATTTTCCAATTTTTAATTTTTTCCTTATTTTATTTCAGATATTTTCTTCCATTTAACTCTCATCTTTATTAAATATCTTGCCAATTTTACATAAACTACTGCTTAATACACACATTATGCATTTAATTTTGCTTTATTTATTTTTCAGTTCTGGGATTTTATTGTTGTTTTTAGTTATAGTTATCACTTCCATGCCAGTTTTTATTTTTTTAAAACACATTAAGCATAGTTATTTAAAAATCCTATGTGTAATAACTTCATTATCTGGATCCCTTGTTAATCTGTGTTATTTTCTTAATTTTTGATAGGATGATTCTGTTTTCATTTGTTCCTGATGTTTTCTGTCACTTACATTGTTTAACGAGAAATTAAGGAAATAACTTGAAGCTTAGAATAATATTGTCTTTCTCCAGAAATAATTTGTTATTGTTATTTGTTGGTGGCTACAGCCCCCATTTAACCTTCTTGTATAACCTTAAACCACTTACAGTATTTAAAATAATTTGAAAATAGGCTTCCATTCCTGGGCTGGGCAGGGGAAGTGGGCAGGGGATGGAGGCCTGGACTAACATAATATTAACTTAGACCTAGTTGGTAGATTTTTGGAATCCTCATCCAAAACATGGCAGTTTTCCTATAATTCCTCTTTTTTAGCCTTTAAATTACAAATTAGTCCCAGCAGTAGTACTAGTCTGTCAGATTAATGTCATTCATTTTCTCTCCTGTCTTGTTAAGAACAGGCGATGCTTGCAGGGAGAACTAACTCAAAGGCTGCGCTCAACCAGATCTTTTCTTGGTAATTTTTAATTGACCTGTTAACTCTGCAATACTTTCAAGCATTTTTTTGTCCATCTATTCTATTGTTCTCAGTTGAAATGATATAAAAAACTGTTATAATTTTATAATATGATTTAACATTTGGTTGCTTTATGAAAGAAACAGACTATAATTTTACAGTGTTTTAACATCTGGAGGCGAAAACAAAATTAAAAGTAATTGTTTTTTTCAAAATCTTTGTATGGTCCAGGTTGGTAGTTCTTTCTAACTGCAGACTAAAGATGGTTTTACAGTCATGAACTTTGAGCTTGAATTTTAATTCTGTCATTTCCTAGCTGTGTAACTTTGGGCAAGCTGCTTAATTTTTATGAGCCTTAGTTGCCTCATTTGTAAACTAGAGGCCACAGTGTCTACAAAGATTCATTGTGAAATATAATGAGTTAATTTGTAAAAATGTTTACAACAGTGTCTGGAATGCAATAGTTTCTCACAGATTAATAATGGTTATTAATTCATGGTGAAAAAAAGATCTATAATTGAAATTAAATCATTATTGAGTGCAACTATTAGACCAGGCAGTGGGCTTTATTCTGGAGATAAAGCAAACATTGAGACAAAGAGATAAATACACAAACCTGAAAAAAGATAGATTAATTAAGTACCATAATAGAGAAATATATTGGGTCCAATGTGAGAAAAGATGAGTGTTTACTTGTCATGATATGCAATTGTGAAAGAGTGATATGAAATTTGAAAAATAAGTAAGAGTCATTTAAACAAACATAAAGAATGTAAAAAGAACCAAACCAGGCAGGAAAAGTAGTATTATTTTTATCCAAGAGTTGAAAACTAATATGCTATATTTGGGTTTAAAAGTTAATAATAATGAAAATAGTTTTCATTCATTGAAAACCTGTGTGACAGGTATTGGTTTAAATATTTGGCATATATTTTCTCATTTAATTGTCATAAAACTTTGAGGTGGATGCTGTCAGATAAAAACCTAGAGCCTTTTTAAGTGACCAAATCATTTGCCTAAATTTGCAAAACCAATGCATGCTTAACTCAGGATTTAATCTTAAATTGTTCCAAGTCCAGAATCCACACTTTAAATATTTAATCCATGGTGTTTACACTGAACAAGTTGGACATTGACACATGAAAACCACTCAGTAGGTATCTGGATATTGCCTCAAATTAGATACTGCTTACAGTAGATTTGGCTGTGAAAGGGAGCCATAACTATTTTGTGACTACAGACGAATGTAAAGATGTGAAAGAAAAAAAAAGGAAGTTCAATATTTTGTTAATGATCATTTATAAGATGTAATTCTATTAAAATGCTTGTGTTTACATATATAATCATTAGTAATAAATACTTTTATTTTTTGCATTAATCATTCATTTAATCTAACACATTTATTGAAGCAAGCAGTTTTAATCTAAGTCTTGGTCCATTTTTTATTTTACTCTTTGTCAATAATAATTTGAAGTTAATAGAATGATATTAGTATAATGAGATCTGTACCCTCTCCTCAAAATAGTCAGCAGTATCTGTTTTACCTTTTTTTTTTTTAAATTCATTTTTATTGTTAGACTTATTGGGGTGACATCTGTTAGCAAGGATTACATAGGTTTCAGGCATACAACTCTACAGTGCATTGTCAACTTGAAGTAATAAATACTTGATAATGTACTCTGCAGGTTTTCTGGGTTGCAACCTGAAATGTGGGAAAGATTTTACTTTAGACAAACTTAAAGAAAGAAATTCTAGCTTCTCTAGTTGGAATTATTTATTAATTTCCTTGACTTTGATATGTCTTAAATTAGGATGATAACTGAGAATTTAATGTCACTTTCTGTTTCCTATCTCTTATCAACCTTTTATAAAGATCTTAGAATTAAATCTTTGTTTTCGTTTCCAATCTTGGAGCATTGCCAATTTGGTAAGGGTTATATTTATCTCTTATCCTATGGCTGGCACCTGGCTCTGTACTATTGAAGAGACTTCATAGCAATTAATAGTACCATCATGTAAGGTTCATAAAAGGTCATTAATGGTTCTAAAATAGTCATATTTGTGTTTTGTTTCTTAACTTATTCAAGAAGATTTAAAGGTTTTGTAAGTTGAGAAAGGTATAATTCTTTAAGTCAGATGAGTAAAAAATAGAGAACTCATAATGAATTTGTAAATTACCTTAATGATTAAAAATTAATTAATACAAAGTAATCATTAGCATAAGAGCAGTGTGGTATTTATTGTCATAGAGCATCTTTCTGGATTTGTTGGGAAGTTAGTTAATAAAACTTAGAGCACCCGAATTGATACTGTCTTCATGCCAGCATTTCAACACAGGTGAATGATTTTTTCTTCACTATTTTAGTTTCAGCCTCCATCCACCATGCATTATTATTAAGCTACTAAAGCCACCGTGTTTGTGACTTTTGAGATCTATGGTCTATTCTAAGACATCTTAAAAACTGGGCACTACTGCATCTTACACCTGGACATGACCTTGAATACCTTTACCTCTCTTACTTCCTCGCCTCTTCTTTTTTTTTCTACTTCTTTTTCCATTTCTTGAAATATTGACATATGATATTCAATGTATAAGCACTTTATTTACATTATCTATTTTAATCTTTACACAAACTTTTGAAATTAACGTTGTTGCCCTCCACTGTACAGGTAAGAGAATTAAAGCTTCTCCCACAACTACAAAGGAACCCCAAATCCTTAATATAAACCCTGTTCTATTTGATGGCTAGCTCACTTTACAAACTATTATATTATGCTGATTTCATTATCTTCATGGATTATTTTATGCATGTATTTCCCTAAAATACAGCCTATTTATTTGTGTTTTAACCATCATTAGCATTATCTCTATTCAATTTTCTACCACTGGTCTCTTCAGCATGCTATTGTTTTGTTTAGACCACATACTCATCTCACATCTTTGTCAAGTATCCATATAGATTGAACACTGTTTATTTCTTCTATTGTGACTTTAAGATTTTTTTTTGCCAATAGACAAACCACACCATTGTGCAACTGATATATGCTACTCTATGAAACTACTTCAAAGCCACCCATTCAGACACCTTGTATTACCCTTCCTGTTTTTATTTTATTTTATTTTTTGGTCTATCAAAACCAAATACAGATCATTCAATAGGCATTATAACTTAGTATCTGTTTGAATCATTAAAAGGTAAGGGGAAGTTCGTGGTCATATTCAAAGTGTCTTCATAGCCTTATTTAAGTCTTCTGCAATGATCATAAAATATGGAGTTTGATGGTAGAGACCCTATATATCTAAAGTGCAGCTGTCTTCCCACTGACTTTGCTGCTTTTGACCTATTATCTATTCAACCTTTTCTTTAACCTCAGTGACTTCTATAGGACGCACGATGAAGTATAGAGAACAAATATGCTGGGATTTGAAAAGCCCGGATTTGTATTCAACCTATCACACATAGTCATAAAGTATAAACTCAAATTATCTCTTTTGATGTCATTTTCCTTTCTATAACAATAAGCAATAGCAATCATCTCATATATTATCTAGAAGGTCAGATTAGATATCTATATTAAAAAGGTTATGAAATGATGTTTGGCATATACCAGTAACTCTTATTTACTTCTTCTCTCCTCTTTCTTTCTCTCACCTTTGAAGTTATAAATGCAAGTGATGTACTCTCAGTTTCAAAGCTCTTTATCAGGTAATTCAGGATATTTTCCCAAGCCCCCACCATTGCCATAACTTCATCATTCTTACTATTTAAAGCACACTTATATAAACCTTCTAAACCAGAGAAATCCATTGACTTATTTGAGTTTATTCAACTAGCTTATAAGTATACCTAGAGAATCACTGTCTTTTGTTTGTTTCCTCAGTGTCTAGCTTTTTGCTCAGTAGATCACTAGCCATTTCAGTATTTGAAGGCTATTGATGGACATACTAGCACCATGTGTGCTAACACCTTCCCTAATCACACTTGAGGTTCTCACTGACTCAGGCTCCTTTTGTTATTAATAATAACTATAACAAAAACAGTTATAGTGATAATAGTATCTAAGTTAATAGACTAATTTTTAGTTTGTATTAAAAATTACATTGTTTCACTGAATCATAACAGCTGTTTGAGGTGCATGTAGTTAACAAATAAAATTTTATATTTTAGTTTTAATTTTTTAAAATAGTTGTTGTTATTGATTCTGCTTGTATTCCCTTCATCTTCTTTTGTTTGCTTGTTTGCTTTAGTTTTTTTGTCAAGGATGTTGACAAATCACAAATTCTCTGAGAAGCAAAGTTCACAAGATATTGCAGGGAGCTGATAATAAAATATAGGCCTTCTAAGTTTGAATTCAGTTCTATTTCTAATACATGTTGCATCTCTTGAGTTTTTAATTCTAGGGCTAAATTACAACACTTTTGCATATAAATTTACATCTCATTGTGAGAGATGCTGAATTGCCTCAGAGGCTATACCTACCAAGAATATTATATAATCACAGCCAAGAGATTCATTGCAGTACATTTTTTGATAGTTTACTTTGATTGATTTATAAAGCCATTGCTATATTCCTATACTAACACATTAACTAATTCAACAGATTTTTGAGGTACTGTTTTTTACTTTTCCTTTCGTTCCCACTGTACCTTGTTACTCAGTAAATTCTGAGACTATATCCTAAATCATCTTACAGATTTTATTATTGATATCTCAAGAGATATATACTGTTATTCTTAGTCTATTCACCTTTCCTAGGGTAAAATTTATTATAAAGCCTTCAGTTTTGAATCCTATAAATAGATTTAGCAAATTGTGGTTTTCTTAATACAATTTGTGTATCTAAAAAAAATCAAGGCCCCCAAAAGACAAGAGGTCATCTCATTTGACCTGCATAATAATTTTCAAAATGAGGTAAGTAAAATACATTAGTATAACACTATTCCAAATGAGAAAACCAAGATTCAACATAATCAGGAGACACTTTTAATTGAAAAGATTGTATTAAGAATTTGCCTTTTCTGTGTGTTGCATTGTGTGCTCATATAATTTTACTAACCAATGTCACCCCAATAAACACAATAAAAACCCCCTGCACTTTTTAATTCATAACCTTGTATTCTTATTTTTTAGCTAAAACTAACTATATGCTACCAACTAACACCTAAAACATCTTTTTTTACCTGGTAGAATGAAGGTCACATAACACAGAAAATGGAGGAGATAATAAAAGATCTTCATTCTGTAGAGAGAAACTGCTTGAACATTTGGTAACAAAATCTAGAGACTACAGCGCTTTCCAAAAAGCCAAGAGACATTTATATTTATAGTTTTCTAATGAAAAAAGACTGCTTATCCGGAAATTGCTTCATTTTTGTGTACTTTACTCTGCTCCATTGACTAGGGCTGTGGGCACTATTACCCAAATTAAAAACACTTAAAATTAATTGAGCTCTAGGAAGGAATCTCTATGTAGAAGATAGCTGTAAACATGACATCTTTCTATCAATCATGATCTATTAAACATCAATACAAATGGTCATGCATGGAGTAGGTTTAAGAGAAATATTTATTTATCATTTTAGATTTAAAAAAACTGTTCATTCCACGTCAAACTCTTGGTTACATTTTAAAATATATTTTAGTCACTGATCTGGTGTGTAAATCTATCAATATGTAAATCCAAAATCCATACTTATATAGCCTGTAATCTCATTAGCTTCTCCAAATTATTTATTTACCAAAGTCCAAATATTAAGCTTCACTTTTGTCACTAATTTTTTATTACTTTTTCTCAGATTCAATTGAATATTTATGGAGTGCTGTTTTGTCCTAGAAAGCCCTATTAGTCTTGGTTTATTTTAAATTTCTATCACAATATTATATACACACAGTAAATATTGAGAAAAGACCCTGCAATGAATAGAAATAATTTCCCACCTTTATTTACTTATTTTCAACTTTTCTGGTTAGTATTAACATAAGAATTATACCTACTTTATATTTTGTTTTTGTTTGGTAACCAGAGTATACCTTTTGTTTTCCAATATAAGACACGTAGATTTAGATCACCTATGTTTTCTTCTGAGGTGTCCTTAAATATTTGAAAGTTATATTAGTTTTTGAAAATTTCTATCTTCAAACTTGTAAATACTTTTTTCAACACACTGTAGTCACAACACTAACCATTCTCTGTGTAAAATGAAGCCATGAGTCCTCTTGCCCACTCCAACATTCCTTCCCCTTTTACACATCTCATTCACTTGTTAAATCATTTTTTCTTGTCTAGGGTAGTATTTGCACTCTCTGTATAACCAGAATTGAGACACTCATGCTTTACATTTAAAGATTGCAATACAACAGTGTGGATTATATTGCATTTTTTATGTGGCTAATATGACAACACATGCTAACCAAAGACAAATGTTGGTTTCAAGATCAAGTAGATTATTACTGTTATTTAACTATTATTATTTTCTTACTATTTCGCTTTCTTCTTTTTTTCTCAAATGTTTTCAAGTCTTTGTGTTGTAATTGTTTTATTTTTTATTATGATATTTTGGAAAAGTATTTTTTGTAGTTTTCTTGTAAATATGGGCACAAATATAAATAATGGTCATTCCTTATTTTTTAGTTTCTATCAGTGTCATAGGCTATTTCTGCTCCTATTTTATTCTCAAATTTTCTGAATCTGTCATTCTGCATTGAATCTGTTATCTAGATTTCAAGTCTTCCTTTTCTTGTTTTTCAATATCCAGAAATGTTCTCGGAAAAGATAAATATGGCACTTACTTATTTTTATTATAACTTTACCTTTGATTATTTTTATGTAAATTCTAGGTGTGAATTCATTTGAAGTTGTTACTCCATCAACTTCTAGCAACCTGATGAGAATTCTAGTACTAGGTTAGCTCCTTTTAAATCATTTGGTATTTTTCTCTTTAGACACTGAGAATATTCTCTTCATAATTTATACCTCAAATTTTAGGATTCATCTATTTCCTGGTGTAAATTCTTTTTTATAAGTTATGTCTGGCATTGTTGAGCTTGTTGTACTTTTCTTCAAATCTGGCATATTTTATTCTTTTTCTATAATATTTTCTCTGATAATATTTGTTTGTATATTTACCTTCTTTGGGAGTTTTCTTTTGGTCAATGCACAATGTTCTGCTTTAGTTTTAGCTTTATTTTTTTTCTTTGTCATATTTTTGAATCTATGTTGTTATTTTATAATTTTAAGTATAATTTTCACTTTTATTTTCAGTTTTTTCAAATTTTTGGAAACATATTTAGTATACATGTGCCTTTATCTGTCCTCTGATTGTTCTTTCGCCATAGAGCAGTATTCTTGTTTTACAGATGTAAAAGTTTCTTGAATCCTTCTGCAAATATATTTAAGAGAGTTTTGTTTATTTGTATTAAATTATGATTTTCTTGAGCTATCTATTTTTTTAGAGTTTCATGTTCTGTTTGTTGTAATCTTAGTTATTCATTCAGTGGTTTACACACTGTTGCAAAAAGCATAGGTTTTAGGATGGACAACTGGATACCTTGTGAGGATTTCCTTGGCTGTTTTGTAATTTTTTTCCCCAAAAAAACTCTTTTCAGTGGAATTCTCATAGTAAGATTTCTGAACTTTTTCAGGTACTGTCAAAATGCTTTCCAAAGTATTTGCACCAATTTACATTCTTACCAGCAGTGTATGAAAGTTCCAACTTTTTGATAGGATCACCAATATTTATTAATGTCTTTGTTTTAATTATAGCCCTCTTAGTGGGTGGGTAGTGGTAACTCACTGTGGTATTGATTTGCATTTTTGGATGGTTATTTAGGTTAAACATCTTTCTATGTGGTTGTTGAACATGTGTATATCTTCTTTGGAGAAATATATATCGAACTCCTTTGTCTATTTTATAATTAGGTTATGTAGCTTTTATTATTAAGTAGTAGATATTCATTATGTATTCACAACTACCATGGTTGGCATGGTTGGGAGGCTGCTGGTTTTCAGGGCTACTGCAGAGCTGGCAGGAGTTGGGCAGTAATAGTGCAGTTATCATGCCACAAAGCTAGCTGTTCCCACTGAAATTCAGTGTTTTGTTTTGTTTTTTTTCTTGAGTAAATGCTCCTTGGAATTTTGCAAGTCTATGGCTGATTTTCAGAGCTCTTAAAAAGTTAATATTAGTAATCCTTGCCAGTTTTTGTTACTTTTATGAAGATTTTTAGAGTCCTTTACTTCATCATTTCAGAAGTCCTGCCTATGATTTATTATGATTTTTTTCTTTATTATGTATTTTTAGCCTTTGTAGTTTGGAAATTATACACATTTCTGGCTAATATTATTGTGCAAGAAACCACTCTGAAACTTGATGGCTTAGACTAAAATCCATTTTACTATGCTCATAGATTCTGTCGGTCAAAAATGAACACAAAGCGTAGTGGGAATGGGTTGCCTTTTTTCTTTTAGGTCTGGGACCGCATCTCAAAAGACATAGACTGGGAACAAAACTCTCACTGGGTAGCTGCTTCTTCTTACCCTCTTTGGTGAAGTCTAATTTTTAAAACATGTTTTAAGTGTTATTTCTTGGGATTTGAGACTTTTTTTCTTCTCAATGTGTAGTTCTTCCTTGGGTCATTTTATCTCATTGCTTCAGTTACTGGCTCCTCAAATCTATATTAGAAATACATTTTTCTTTCTTGAGCTTCACTCATGTATGCAATAGAGAAGTCTAACTCAACATGTCCTAAATAGTCCTTTGAAATCTGCAGCTCTCACTATATTTCCTAATGAATCCTTGTGTCGTTCAGCAATTTTTTCAAGTAAGAGAATTAAACTGGGAATTATCCATCTTACACTCCACAATTCACCAAACTTCTTTTATCTCCTCTAAATCAGAATTCTGATCTAAGTTTTTACATTGTCCAGATTTGTGCTGTAGCTAGAGGTAAAATAAACAAAACAAAACACACAGACTCAAGGAAGAGTTTAAATTCTGAATGTCAAGCATTTACTGATGAAAATCTTTAAAATTGATAAGAAAGTTTATACTAACAATTCATTATTATGATAAAATTAATGTGGAATGTGGCAAACTAGAAACACAGTGAGTTCACTGAAAACAGGAAAAAGGACAAAAACATTGCATATTAAATTGAAAGCTGAAAGAGTAAAATAAAAATTTAAGGACCAGGAGAAAAGACCCTTGGATAGAGTGCCTATGTTCAGAATTGATTTATTCCCTGTTAAATTTCATTTGATCTTTCTCACATTATCAATACCTATTATGTGATTAATATGTATATGACTTTGGGTCCAAGACCCAAGCACATTTTTGCTGAACCTATGCAAAGATAGCATAAACCATGATTGATAGTTGATACCTAAAAGATCATGTGAAAATAACTAGGCTACATCACAGGGCAAATAAACAGGCCAGCAGCAGAGGAAAATACAAGAATGGAGGGTATTTGTCATGTGGGTAGAAGAGAACTTCTGCTAACTTAATGAAGAAGGCATTTATTACTCTTATTTATTTCTCTTGTACTAACTCAACATTGAACTCCCTAGCTGCCATGATACAGTTGTGTAATTCAGAAGGACAGAGAACACTCATGTGAAAACAGATTTGTAGAAAGCAGAAAGTTCATTTTTATTAGTAAGATTGGCACAATGTAGTGTTGTATCATGCAGTAGAATTATAATTTACATTTCTATAAGCTTTAGTCATGCTGTATTTACTGGCTGGCTTTAGGTATTCCCGTATAACACAGCAGGGCTCATCACTGCAGTAATTATATATGTATTCCCAGGTGTTGCATGAAGTCTTGCAAGCACCGCGGACAAGATAACATTCTCTTTTTCTTAGTGTAATTTCTCTTTCTCTTGTTCTCCTCTGTGAAACTAGGAAAAAGTAGCTATGATCATAAATCCATGTTTAATCCCCTTGCATAGATAAACAGACAGATGATAAACAGATAGACTGGTAGATAGATGAATAAAACAAGTTGTTTAAAGTATAAAGTTAAACCATTTTGTTTCTGAAATCATGCCTAGGCAACTGTATTAAAAAGTTGGGATTTTATTCCGTGTAAATTGGTATATACAAATACTTGTTTATCCAAAAATATTTCCATTGCCAGTAGTATATTTTTATAAGCAGAATATCTATAAATACTTCATCTATGAATGCTTCCTTAAGTGTAAAGAGAAAAGGATATGGAAAAAATAGTCCACCTGTTTTGTGTTCTAAATAGTTATCCACCTTCAACACTCATCTCTCCCACCACAAATTACTGGGTTAGTTACAGAAAACTTAATTTTGACAGCAGCTACAATATCATTTTGTTATATTGCATTTAAAAGAGAAGACAGTAGGAAGTATATAAGGTTTCATAGTTTCATTAAACAAAACAACAAACAGGGTTAATTTTTACATCTTCTCAGCTATTATTTCTACTCATTTCTTCTTCCATGCAAAATTGAATGAATTGTATTATGAGTTCATATGGAGTCTCCCAACAATAATTTACTTGTTTTATTAATTTAAAGTAGGGCATTTTAAAAATAAAAACATTTTGCCCTTCCCTTCTTTTCCATGTTAGGAAGCATTACCTGATGGACCACTAGACACAGTGAAGACAAAGGTCAGGAAAATGCAAAATATCTTCATTGCTGATACAGTTAACTTGAGTGAGGTTGAGGCAGAGCTCAAAATATCTGAGGGTTGTGCTATCCTTTGATAAAAGAAAGATGAATTCTTGTTTTTTTATAGCTTTCTTGGGGTTATTACTATTGTGATTAATGCCGCCTTTCAAGAGTGAGAACATACTCACATAAGTATTGTGAAATAGCAACAAGCAGATTTGGAAGATTTAGTTCTGTTAATGATTTCAATGAGCCAAATGGGAACTTTCAGTTATAGAAATAAATGAGGGGATAAAAGTCTTCTTTAATTCTTTAACTAAAGAACATAGTCAGCATTTTTACCATTTTTTATTTTTTATAATTACCAAAGGCTTGGTTCTGATTAAATGTCCAATAAGTAATAGTGGATATTTTATTTAGCATTGACTAAATATCGGTTACTACCTGGACACTTGCACTTTCTATCGCAATTAAACATAATAAAAATCTCATGAAATATATATGAGTTGTACTGTCATCATTGCACAATAAGGTACATAAAGTTTAAGGCATTCATTTAATAACTCTTTAAAGTCACTGTACTACAAGTAATAATTAACTCTTGTGGACAGACCCCAAAGCAGCCTGACTTGAACCCATGTCTCATCTAGTGTACTAGAGTCAATGAATTTGTGAATGGACTAATTTCTAAAAGGCAATAATAAATTTCTCTAATTTCTTTATATCTTTTCATAGTGTAGTATTAGAGCTATTTAACCTTTAGTAAAGGGTAGGTGATTGACAGACTCTAAAAGTACAGGGTGTGCTCACACAATGCAACACATAGATAATTTATTATAGAATTGTACGGCTGAAACCAATAAAATTTTATTAACCAAAGTCACCCCAATAAATTTAATAAAAAACTAAACTCAAATAAATAAAATAAAAACAAAAGGTGGTTTCATGCCCAGAAACAGCAGAAAAATTACCTGAAATAGTGGTTCTCTGAACTTCGTAATTTTTAAAATCAATTAGGATAATTGAAAAAAAAAAACATACCCCTTGGCACAACCCATGAGTAGTTTCATTCTATTATTTAGAGGTATGGTTCAGGAAATCAAAGTTTTAAATAAATACCCCCAAATCTTTCTGACTGCTCTCCCAGCTCTGATCCCACCAATTTAGTCACACGTCCTGCTTTTGTCAGGCATGAGCCCGTCTCCATCATCTCTTCCAGGTGCACAATCCATCTCACCACTGCCTTTGCTCTGATTAAGTGATGCCTTCAATGCAGCATGAATCACAGTTGTCTCCCCATCAAGCCCAGGTGAACATGAATGCTCCTGGAAAGGTACATCCAAGCCCTCTTTTAAGGCGTTGTAACAGCGTGGACAGACTGACTCGAGGGTGTGAAGGCCGCTTTCCTACTTCACGGTGGGCCTTGCGCAAAATGGGTTTCCACTCTGAGTCGGAGCTTTCTCAGGGGTCTTGGGAATAAAATTAGTCATCTTTCATAGATGATGTGACGATTAAACGATACAAGGTCAGTATGGATCTGACCTAAATGGATGCTTCTTCCCTTCTGTGTCCTACCCTCTACTGTGCTCCAGGATTCACAAGCCACTGTTCTACCAGGAAATTTCAGTCCTTGACATTTCACATGTTTTATACGTCCAGAGACCACCAATACAGGAAAAACTGTAACATAACGTAATGTAATATAATATAATATGCATGAGTCTAAATACATACATATCTGTGTGTGAATATATGCATACATGTATCTATATTGACACAAATATGTACTTAGGGAGGGAAAACAAAGCAAAAGAAAAAAAGTAGAAATAAAACAGCTGAAAAAACTAAATAATGTAATCCGAGAATACAAGGTCAATTAATTTTGCAAACTCATCCTAGATAAAGTGCTACACACCTCATTGCTGAGTATCACTATGGTCACCTTCAGAGTACTCCCTTTGGGAAGCTGTGCACCGACGCCAGCACCTAGTCCACCCTTCAAAGCAGTTTTGGAACTATTTTTCTGGAATGGCCATCAGAGCTCACGCTGTACCCCAAATCTGACATTTAAGTTAGCGAACTTGCCACTGTGTGCTTTTATCGGCAGCACTGTAGAATCAATGCAAGTGTGTGTAGAGGCAAGTTCATGAACTTAAGTGTCAGATTTGGGGTACAATGACAGCTCTGATGGCCATTCCAGAAAAAGAGTTCCAAAAATTGCTTTGAAGGGTGGACTAGGCTCTGGCATCGATGCATAGCTTCCCAAGGGGAGTACTTTGAAGGTGACCGTAGTGATATTCAGCAGTGAGGTATGCAGGACTTTTTTTTAGGATGAGTTCATGAAATTAATTGTCTGACCTTGTATTTATCTGTATTTTCCATACACATTATAAAAATATGTCCCTCAACGATGTCACAAGTAAAGCCCAATCTTTCTTGACTTCTCCACCGTGTAAAGGCTTATTGCAAAGTACCTATTTCATTAAAAATTGCCATAATCCATAGTACATCTCAGAAAATAGCTTCAATATAAGGTCACACACTTAAGAATTTATTTTAGAAGCTAAAATCTAACTAAGGAATATAGAGAGCTGTCAACTGCATGCTCACATCACTTTGAAAGTGGTCCATGGACTCTCAGAAATAAAGAAACAAGGTTTATAAAATATTTCCAAAGTCTATTTAACACAGTTCCTTACTTCTCGGCATTCATACCCTTGACAAGTCACCTCGATCCAATACCCCTTGAGTAGACCGACTGATTTTAGGATATAGAATGAGCCTATTTTTGACATTAGAAAAATCAGGAGTTGAATTTTAAGCATGCTTTTACTAACTAAATGATCTTTATGAGATTCAGTTTTCTTACCAAAAAATGATATTTTTAATATCAAACGTGTTGGTCAGTACTGTATATTAATTGCAATAATGCATGAACCTGACAAAGAAGGTACTTACTAATAACCTCAAAAATGTCCGAGTGCTTACCGTGTGTTGGCACAATTCATGAATCTAGGTAAAACAGTAGGCAAGATAGCATGCCCACAGCCATGCTTGGAGCCTAATTTTCAGATATGAACTATTCTTCATAAAATTTAATAGAATGTTAGGAAAGAGAGTGACTGCCAAGAAAGGCATTGCTGTAAGTGATCAAGGATGAATTCCACCATCTTGAGATGGGGGTGGTGTACAGAGAATGGTGTCTGGAGTACAGAGACATAGTTAAATATTCCTGAGCCACCAATGTGTGTGAGGAGCACAAAGCAGGCCGTAAGCTGACACTTAGTGGTAGCGGGGAGGTCAGGGTATGGCAGGGGTTCCACATCATTGGGCTTTTTAGGCCATGGTGAAGTGGTGGATTTTATTATCTACTTGATAGAAGCCATTTAAGAGTTAATGAGTTGACTCTTGCTCCAGGTAGGAGAACTATTTGGAAGGGAGTAGGAGCAGAGAAGTAATCTAGGAGGAAAGAGACAGTGGCTTAGATAATGTATCTCTCTGAGCTGCCAGTTTTGTTCTCACATTTTACTCTCCCTGTGGTTTTACTCAGTTCTCTGCACTTTGGAACGGCTTAAATTCCTACCTCTCAGACCTGACCGCAGACAAGGAGAGCCTGTCCCTGACGTTCAGACTCAACATCAGATCATCAATCATTGATATGCATCTGTCCTCTCCTCCACTTATCTGGTCAGCCTCTGCTGGGACTCTCTGTGCTTTGTTAAGGAACAATCTGATAATATGGCATCCTGAGTCATGTGGGAGTTTCGAACACAGGGTTTTTCTTTTATCCCACGATGCATGTGCACTTTTCAGGATATTCGCATCCCCTTACAG